>CAUYRH010090586.1:0-27186 GCA_963574655.1 Perodicticus potto
GCTGTCTCCCTGTGTCCCCAAGGGGAAGTTCCTGGGTAGATCCCACCTGCCAGAGATGCCTGAAGTCCTCTCTCCCCAGTCTCACCGTGCCCAGCCGCAAGGAAGCTGTTACTCGGCTGCCATCTTGCTCCGCCTCCCCCCATCCCCTCATTAATGAGGCTCTTTATGCCAAAACACCGAGGAGCATCTTCTCTAAACATGTGTGCTGATGTGTGGATGCTTCTTAATCTGGTTCTTCGTGCCTGGACAGTTTAGATATTGTCAAGGGTCAGTCCCTAGAGAACAGAGGATTCTGGTGAGGAAAAGGACAGGAGTTCAAAAGGAAACAACATTCCGTGAGGTGGCAGAGGTTCTGGGGGATGCCCTGGAAAGCCGCACCGAGTTAGGAACTTAGAGTTGGGCTTCTAATCTTGACTGTTCTTTGTCTGGCTGTGGAACCACGGAAATCATTCATTTTAGACCTCAATTTCATCCTTTGTGAGTCATTGCCTATATCCTCAACATCTAGAGCTATCGCCACAAAGAATTTCACTCTACTTTTAAGGAATGGGTGTGGGTCTTAGCTACCATTGTACAACAGGGGATCAGAAAAGATGTTTATATCCTTAACCTTCAGTCTTGGGTCTACTCTACCTGTGGAAAGGAGATGGCAAGTTTGTACAGTTCCCAAGAAGAATTACAGAGCTACTCACGACTCACATTCTTTTTTCTCCTCTTCAGCACCATCATCGGCAAGCCCAGAATTCCGGAGCTGAGGAGCTCCCTAAGTTATGTGGTTCTCAATACAAGCCTCCAGGCAGGGCTCAGAAGGTCCCTTTAGATGTTTCTCATGTGACCACACATCTTCAGGTCGACTCTGATGGGGTGGAAACCAAACCATGCAAGAAGTGGGAAAGTGCATTTGCCAAAGTAACAGCAGCCACAGTTCATCAAGCGGCTCCCATTAGCCACGTCTTGTTCTAAGTGCTTTATGTTTCTGTTCTTTAACTCACTCAGAATAAGTAAGGTAAGTACTGCTATTGCACCCACTTTTAACAAAAAGAACGGAGATGCAAAGAGTACTAAAAAATTGCCCATGGTTGTACAGAGCTGGAAAAGGAAGAAGGCTGGATTCAAAATCAGGTGGTTTGGCTCAGGATCTGAGTTTTTTGCCATTATGTCACAGCCTGGTTCAGACTTTTTCTCCCAGGTGGACATCCCCTCTGGATAACAGATTTGGAGACAGATGGAACAACATCCTCTATAATAGAAAATTACAAACTCAAACAAAAACAGCAAAACAGACCTACCAGAAAAATCATTTGCTTGCTCCAACTTTGCTGGAGCAGGTTTTATTAGTGTGGTATTCATTGGATAAAAGTGGCTAGAAATCTGGGGACTTCTGCCTCTGTGTATGGGGCCTGCCTCATTGGGACCAACTCTCCAGTACAAGGTAGGATCCCAAAGATGTGATGGGAGCACTTAGGTGGAACGCTCTCTGCCAGAACTCACGCCATTACTCTTCCTTCACTTGAGAGGCCCCCAGCTGGCTGAGCAGTAGCCTCGATAGCCAAAGCAATTGCCAACTCACTATATAAATCTCGCACTGGAGCTGCCAACAGACGGTGCTGGATAAAGTCTGTTCTGCTCCCTGCCAACCAAATGGCCCCACAGCATAAGGTTCCAAGTTTTCTCAGTCTCATAAAACTTGGCTCAATGAGGCAGTTGTGCCATGAAATTTGCATTTATCTTCTGCACCTGACACTTCCCATCATGATGATAGAGTGCTTCCCTCATGTCAGAGCCCTCTTGGCTCTCAGGAAGGACAGAAAAGCAGAGCGGAGGTTGTTTGTGGGACAGGCTAATCAAAGCCAGGAAGCAGAATCAATCCATAGGCATGAGGGGTGGAAAATGAGTATTGGGAGGAAAAGAGGGCTGGGGACTCAGGGAGCAGGGGAACTCAAGATAAAAGAGCGTTCCAGAGCCCCCGCGTACATTTGGGCCATCAGTCATCTCTGCTTCTCAGGGACAGCCTTTCTTGTGACTTCCCAGCCAGGTGGGCAACATCCTTCGAGCTGCCCGGGAAAGCTGGTGTCCTCTTTCATAGCTCACCACTATATGCACATCTAGAGCAGGCCTGCAAGGAAATTGACCTAGGGTCTACAGAGTGTTGAAATAAAGTGGTTTTGTTGTACTTTCTGTTATGATTTTAAACAGGAGAGTGAGTAGGGGGAGACTTTAGTGTTTCAGCTGAATGAGAGGAAAAAAAGAAAAAAAATACTTGCACTCAAGCAAAAGATTTTTTTTTATCTGTCTCTTGGTTCCTCTTGCTTAAAAATTATCAGCTTCCTTTTAAAGCATTACAGTAGCTAAAGAGCTTGGACTCCAGAGCAGAGGATCTAGATTCAAATCCTAGATCAAATGTTTACTGATAGCTGAGGTTTTGAGTCTTTCCTTGCCTGTTTCCTCACTAATAAAATAGGGTGTTGGAAGAAGTATTACCCTGAGTTGTTTTGAGGTTAAGTGAGATGGTGTGTGTCAGGAACTTGATGCAGGTGCCTTGTTCACAGTAAGTTCTCCAAAGATGTGGGTTAACATCCTGAACTCACGACTTTGCAGGGATGCTGTCTGTCCTAGAGACTGTGAATGTCAAGGCTTTCTCTGACTCTGCTATGAAAATTACTGCCTAATGTGTCTCCACTTTTTATTTTATTTTATTTTATTTTTATTTTTATTTTTTTATTGTTGGGGATTCATTGAGAGTACAAAGAACCAGGCTGCACTGATTGCATTTGTTAGGTGAAGTCCCTTTTATAGTTGTGTCCCACCCCCAAAAAGTGTGTCACACACTGTGACTCACTCTCCACCCTCCACTTTTTAAGGTCTTAGTAAGATTCACAATGCCCGAGTAATTATTGCAGTTAGAGCTGGTAGATGGACACATTTTTTAAAAAATTATCTATTTTCTCTGTAGCTGTCTTGTTAGTCACATTTTCCCCCTGTTCCTGAGGAAGATGTTCAGACTGAATCTGAACTTTAAGGGATTGAAATCCATGACTGCTCTAACTCCTTGACTCCATTTCAGAGACAAGTGAAAAGTAGGCACTTAGGATATTCCTTTTTACCAGAAGAACTGGCCTATATTTCCCCAGTATGACTACAAGGATGGTGGGCTTCAAGTTTACTGTGTGGCAATCTAAGGCCATGGAATGTTCTGTAGTCAGTGAAAGTTTGGTGTCTATTCTCCCACTACCACCACTCTGGTCCAACTCACCATTCCAAACATTTGCTGGTTGTGTTTCCCTTTGTTCCTGCCTTGTTCTTTTACTGGATTCTCCTTGGATATTGCAGGATACATCCTATCCACTAGAGCAGGACCAGATGGGAGTGTCATCCTTCCTTGTGAGGACAAATAAGAAGGGGAGACAGAGTGATATGCAGAAATATTAAAGGCTAGTCCTAGCTGATGGCAAGACTTCTGTCCTCCCAGATTTTATTAACAGTAGTAAAGAAAAGTGCTTCCTTTTGGTGAGAAGGTTAAAATTAAGATAGTGACAATGGATTTTGAAAGTAATTTTGTATTGCATTATTCATTCATTTATTCCGTTTTCTATCAAATATTCATTGTGTGCCAATTTGTGTTGGGTACAAGTCTATTAATTTTTAAAATCATCCAGCAATACATACATAAAGTTAAATTTTACAGCTTTTGAGCCAGTTCAGTAAGTACAAGTAAATAAACAAACAAACAAAAGCTGTCTTTGTTGGCTACCATGCTGAGTTCTTAAGTTCCGAATTTTGTGAGTGATACAGGGCCGAAAGTGGCAAGCAAATCTTTTCTGAAATACAAGTGCTAATAATTAATTTGTCTACCTACTTCCTCGTTGTTTAGGAAAGTCTTTTATCTTCAAGGGGAATACAAAGTGAAGCTGACATGACTTGGAAAGGGAATAAACAAACTCTGCTGAAGACTACAGGGAGGAATGACACAAACCAGCCATTTCTTGGAGAATTAACAAGTATCTAGTTTATACCATGAGCGGATCTATCAGTAAAAGACAATTGGAGTTGAAATATATGACTGAGGGGACTCCTCTTGTTTCAGGCTTCAAAGTTATTCCAAAGCAGTCCTTATTCCACAAACGTAATACTAAGATTTTGGTAATATGTATCATGTGCCTACCAGAACAAACCAGAGGAATATTAACTCAAAGATATTTTCACTTGGAAGATATATGTATAGATTTTGTATGTGTGTCAGCATATATTTTTGTATATATGTTTTCACGCATAAATATTCATATGTACATAAATTAGGCTTAGATATTAATGCTACATTTAAATAATATATTGCACTAACATAGTACAGAAATATTGTAACTTTAGTGTCATTCATTTATATTTGTAAGTCTTTATTAATTCAAATCTACAGCATAAATTATAATTATAGTAAAAGGTAAATTTTATGCTAGTATGAAAAAACTATAATTTAGGATATATCTTTATGGGCAAAATGAAAAGAGTTAGTAGTTTTTTACCTGTCCTGTCTTGAGAGTAGACATATTTTGCTGTTCTCATGAATTAGACTGATTTCAGGCACAAACCTGTTAGAAGATACAATGAAAGAAAATGCCCCATTTATAAGAGTGATGAATAAGATAAAAATATCAAAGAATAAATGGAACAATAAATGGACTGGCCTTGTACAAAGAATATTTTACATATTACTAAAGCCTCAACAGAAGACTTGAATAAATATAATAGCCTAACATATTCTTGGATAGAAAGACTTGACATTATAAAGATATAAATCTATTCTAAATTAATTTCTAAATTTAATGTAATACCTATAAAACTAAAACAAAGTTTTCTTTTTGTTTTTTTTTGAGACAGAGCCTCAAGCTGTCACCCTGGATAGAGTGTCGTGGCATCACAGCTCACAGCAACCTCCAATTCCTGGGCTCAAGCGAGTGTCTTGCCTCCGCCTCCCAATTAGCTGGGACTGCAGGTGCCCACCACAACGCCAGGCCATTATTTTGGGTGCAGCTGTCATTGTTGTTTGGCGGGCCGGGGCTGGATTCGAACCCGCCAACTCAGGTGTATGTGGCTGGCGCCTTAGCCTGTTGAGCCACAGGTGCCGAGCCAACAAAGTTTTCTTTTAATCTGACAATATAATCCTCAAGCTTATAGTAAAAAAAAAAAAAAAAAAAAAAATGAACAAGAATAACAATTAAAACTGTGAGCAAAAAGAAACATGAGGTCAGACTAGGCTTCTAAGATGTTAAGACATATTATGAAGACACAAATATCGAAATAGTGTGGTGTTGGAGTACAAAGAGACAAACAAAGGAGTAAATGGGAAGTTCAGTAAAAAGTACAAACATATATAGAATGCAACACATGGTCTATGATTAGAGAGGTGTCTTAAATCAGTGAGGAAAAAGATCTACACAATTAATGATGTTATAGCAATTGGAAAGACAAATGGGAAAAATAATTTGGGCCTGTACCTCACATTTTTTATCATGATGAATTCACAATTGGATCGAAGACTTAAATGATAATAATAAAGCCATAAAAGTTACAGAAAGAAATATGGGGATATTCTTTTATAATTTTAAGGTAGACAAGATATTTCTAACTATAACTCAACATCTACAACCATACAGATATTAAGAAGTTGATTTATGGTGAAAATAACACTTAAGAATAAATTTAACAAAGGTAGTGAAATACTTGCACAGTAAAATCTATAAAATATTGATGAAAGATATTAAAGAAAATCTAAATAAATGGAAATGCATCTTGTGATCAAAAACTGGAAGGCTTAATATTGTTAAGATGACAGGTATTCTCCAAGTAAATCTATAGACTCAATGGAAACCTTATGAAAATTCCAATAACTGTTTTTCTTTGCAGAAATGGAAAAAGTGATCCTCATATGAAATTTCAAAGGGCCTTAAATAGCCGAACAATATTGAAAGAAAGAACTGTTGGAGAACCTGCTGTCTCAATTTCAAAACTGATCACATAGCTACAATAATCAAAACAGTGTGATACTGGCATAATGATAAATATATAATCCCAATGGACAGAATTGGGTGTCCAGAATAAATTAATTTTAATTGGCATGTAATAATTATACATGTTTATGGGGTACATAGTGATATTTTGATACACGTACGTATAGTGCACAGTGATCAGATCAGGGTAATTAGTACATCTATCATCTCAAACATTTGTGTGTTGGGAATATTCAATGGTCTGTTCTAGCTATTTTAAACTAATGTATTACTGTTAACTATAGTCATCCTATAGTGATAGAACACTAGAATTCATTCCTCCCACCTACCTGTAATTTTGTATTCTTTAACAAAATCTCTCTTTATCCTCTTTTCCCTCTACACTTCCCAGCCTCTAGTATCCTCTGTTCTACTTTTTACTTCTGTGAGATCTTTTCTTAGCTTCCACATATGAGTAAGAACATGTGGTATTTAACTTTCTCTTCCCAGCTTATTTCACTTAACATAGTGTCTGCCAGTTCCATCTATGTTGCTGCGAATGAGGGGATTTCATTTTTTTTTTTTATGGGTGAAAAATATCTAATTGTGTATATATACCACTTTTTCTTTATACATTCATTATTATTGGACACTTAGGTAGATTCCATATCTTGGCCATTGTGAATACTGTGGCAAAAACTTTGGGGTGCAGATGTTTATTCAATATATTGATTTCCTTTTTTTTGGATAACTGTCCAGTAGTGGGATTACTGGATCATATGGCAATTTTCTGAAGAACCTCAATATTGTTCTGCATCGTGGCTATACTAGTTTACTTTTCCACCATCAGTGTATAATAATTCTGTTTTCTCTGAATCCTCACAGGACACTATCAAGAAAATGAAAAGACAACCTACAAATACAAGAAAATATTTGCAATAGGTCTAGTATCAGGAAGACAGAAAGAACTCCAAACATGCAAATTAAATCCATGAACTACGATGCTATAACCAGTGAGATGGCTATTACAAAACAGAAAATAACAAGTGTTGACAAGAGTATGGAGAAATGGAAAAGTTGCTGGTGGAAATGTAAAAGTGTGTGACCAATATGGAAAACAGCTTGGCGTTCCTCAAAAATTGAAACATACATCCGTAAGTGAATGACAGGGTAAACAAAATGTGGTATGTACAAACAGTAGAAAATTACTCAGGCAAAATAATAATAATAATAATGAGGTAGTGATTACTGGCATAGTCTGCAACATAAATGAACCTCAAAAACATTATGGCAAGAATCTAGAACCAAATTGAGTCACATAATTTTTTTTGAGACAGAGTCTCACTATGTCACCCTAAGTAGAGTGCTATGATACCACAAGGTTTGAGGTTGACAGCAACCTCAAACTCTTGGGCTTAAGCAATCCTCTTGCCTCAGCCTTCCAAGTATCTATGTCTACAGGCTCTTGCCACCACTCTCAGCTATTTCACTATTGTTGTCATTGTTGTTTTGCTGGCTCGGGCCGGGTTCAAACCCACTAACCCCACTGCATGTGGTCGGCGCCCTAACCATTAAGCTATGGGCACTTAGCATTGGGTTGCATATTATAGAATTACGTATACAGGAAATATCCAGATAAGGTAAATCCATGGAAACAAAAAACAGGTTGGTGGTTTCCAGGGGCTGAAAAGACAGGGGAATGAGAATTGTCTGCATGATGGGTATGAAATTTTCTTTTGGCTTGAGAAAATGTTTTGGAACTAGATAGAGGTGGTAGTTGCACAGCATTGAGAATTTAGTGAGTGCTACCAAATTATACACCTTAAAATAATTTTCTATTATGAAATTTTTAATAAAGCAAAATAAACCAGTGTAAAGTGTAGACTTCATTAACAATAATGTGCTAATATTGGTTCATTAATTGTGAAAAATAGACCATACAAATTGTAAGATGTTAATAATAGGCGAAACTATGTGTGAATTATTTGGGAACTCTGCACTCACTTCAAAATTTTTTGGTAAATCTAAAACTGTGCTGAATTTTAAAAGTTGTTTTTTGAAAAAGATAAAAAGTAAAAACAAAAATTGAAAAAGAAATGACAAACTCAGAAAAAAATCTGGAAATCATATGACCTGCTAAGTGCTAATTTTCCTAATTTGAGGGTCTCCTGGAAATTTTTTTTTTTTTTTTGCGGTTTTTGGCTGGGGCTGGGTTTGAACCCCACTACCTTTGGCATATGGGGCCAGCATCCTACTCACTGAGCCACAGGTGCTGCCCTCCTGGAAATTAAGAGAATATTCACACATTGGATAGAAAAATGGGAAAAGGAAAGTTCATCAAAAGTAAGACAGAGAGTTCATCAAAAGATAAACACAAGTATATCTTAAACACATTAAAAAGATCATAATTGCCAAGTCATGGAAGAAGCTCAAGTGCCTATTGACCCATGAATTGATTAATAAATTGTGGTATATGTATACCATGGAATATTATGCAGCCTTAAAAAAGGATGGAGACTTTATCTCTTTTATGTTTACATGGATGGAGCTGGAACATATTCTTCTTAGCAAAGTATCTCAAGAATGGAAGAAAAAACATCCAATGTACTCAGCCCTACTATGAAACCAATTTATAAGCACCCACACTTCCATATGAATGTTATAACCCAACTATAGACCAAGATGAAGGGGAAAGAGGAAGAAGAGGGTGGGGAAGGATGGGTGGAGGGAGGATAATTGGTGGGACCACACCTATGTGCAATTTACAAGGGTACATGTTAAATCTACCAAGTTCAGAATATAAACATCTTAACATAATAACTAAGAAAATGCAGTAAAGGCTATGTTAACCAGTTTGGTGAAAGTATTTCAAATTGTATATAAAACCAGCACATTGTACCCCATGATTGCATTAATATACACAGCTACGATTTAATTAAAAAAGGATGTTTACTTCTCTCATAAAAAGAAAAAAAAAGCACATTAAGAATGACCTTATTGTAACATTTTTACCCACCAGAATGACAAAAATCTAAAAGCTTGACAATATACTCTTTGGTAAGACTGTGTAGAAATAGGCATTCATGATGGTGTGTATGCAAACTGTTAAAATTCTATGAAAGAAAATTTATTAATATGTATAACAATTATATGAATATACCCATCAACTTAGCAGTTTTACTTACAGCAGTTGGTCTTAGAGATATACCACATATGTATGAAATAACATACATGAAAATTTTGTTCATTCAGTAGTGTTTTGAATAGCAGGAGACTAGAAAAACCTAAAAGTCTTTGTCTTAACCTGGATGGAGTTGAAACACATTCTTCTCAGTAAAGTATCACAAGAATGGAAAAGCAAATATCCAATTTACTCAATACCAATATGAAGCCAGTAGGTGATCTAACTCACGTACACATAGGAGAAAAACTCATTTCAATTCAAGCTGGAGGGGAGGAGGAACAAGGGAGGGGGACAGAGGAGAAGGTTTGGGAATGAGGGGCAAGGGGGATGGGGGGTTGGGGTACTCCCACAATGTAGGGATGTACGGCACACCTTTTGGGTGTGGGATACAACTACAAGAGAGATTCTACCTAACGAATTCAAATACTGTGACCTCATATTTATCTGAAATAAACAAAATAAAAATTAAAAAGAGTAAAAAACAAATCCTGAAAGTCTACTAAGGCTGGATGGACATTTTTTACAGTATAGTCATATAATGACATCCTATACAGCTTTAAAAAAGAATGAAGCAATTCTCTATGTACCAGGAATGAAGCAATTCTCCATGTACCAGCAGGAAAAAGATTCCAGGAAATAATGCGAACTGAAAACAGTAGAACAGTATGCACAAATGATATTATTTTCTATAAAAAAATAAAAGGAGTTAGGAAAATTACAAATACATTTGTATTCATTTGTGCATGCATCAAGAGATTTTAAAAGATGTACAATGATAGTGGTCACACTGTGGAAGGGGAGGGGAATACTCTGTGTGAATAGGGAAACATTGGGTGGATGGGGTAAAAGAGAAAAATTCTATGAAATACTTCTTTTTTTCTAAATTTTGAACCATGTGAAAGTATTACCTGTTTAAAATTAAAAATAAAGAATATTTAAATAACCAAACCAGAAAGAGCTTATAATGTGCACATTGCTGTAGCCTTTCCCAGATGCGGGAAGACATGCAACAAAACCATTGTTTCTAAGACTCCTTGTTGGAGCAAGCTAAAGATTCCACGGGTATAATAATTGTTAAGACAGACCAAGTCTTCTTTGACCTTGATGATCAAGATTGTCAGCTTTTCAGAAAGTGTTTCTGGGCTAGTCTCATCCTGCAGATGGTTTTGCCCTCCTCAGGCTCCGCTCTTGTAATATCCCTGGCTCTGTTACCAGTGTCCAGAGTGCTAATGAGCACTTATTGAATGATCAAATTCAGGAAACTTATACCACAATGTAAGTGACTTTAGTTGTAAATATTGAGTCAGAGGTCAGAGGAGAATGAGACAAAAAATTTTAACAAAAGTGAAATGTCCACTTTAACTTGACAATGGTTTGAAACACAAAATCAGACAGAACATTTTTGTTCATCCACCTGGAAGTGAGGTGTGGCTTCCTGAGTCTGTTTTAGGAAATACTGCCTGACTGTCTTAGACCTACCAAAACCCCCAAACTTGGTTGCTACCTAGAAGAACAGGAGGTATTCCTTGCATGTTTTTTCTAGATTCCTTTCAGTGTGTCATACCTCATGGGAAGAGAAAGGCCCTTGGAGGATGACATTGACTGCAGCTTGATGGAGGAGGAAGTAAAGGATTGTTTCTACAGGGAAATGTTTCCCCTTGAATAGAGTTACAGTATGTTGCATTTTTTAAAAAATTAACATTTGAACAATATTGTGTGTACTCTTCAAGCCTCTGGGAGTTCCTTTTGAGTATATCAGAATAGGAAGTTAGAATGAGAAGAGAAAAAACAACCTTTAGACATCTATAATGAGAGTAGAAAATAAAAGAGAAATGTTTTTGAACCTGGTGCACAATTCCAGTTTTAAGCGTCTATGACTTTAATGTAGAAACAATTTGTCCATTGTCAAATGCTGAGAAAGTTGAGTTTGACTTTTAAGCCCAGAACCATATGTTTATCACTGGGTCAAAATATGGCTATAGACATTTTTAAGATAATCAACTTACACCAATTATTGTCTCTAATTTTTGTATGTGTGTTTTTTTGGGCTGAAAGGTTTTACCAAATGTCATACTTTGGGATAAAGAGCCATTGTAAGAAACACATTTATCAGTAGGAACAGACTTCCCTTCTCAGAACAGATTTTGTAGATATGATGAAAAAGTTCTAGTGGGGACAGCTGTGTATTCAGGTGTCACCGGTTTCTGTGAGGCAAAGAGGTAATGAGTTTAATTCTCAGCTCATATCATGGACACTGAATGCATTGGGAGAGAACGGGGGTGGGGGGGGGAGACATGACTATCAAATATATCTATCCGTGGTATCTAGTTGCACAGAAAAGTTTGTCAGTTAAAACATGTTAAACCAATTTTATAGGTAATGTCAAAAGAGCCAGCAACATTGACAAGTGGGTAGAAATCACTCATCTTGACAAGTGATTATGTAGATTAGGAAAGATGCAGGAAGCGTACTGTACAGCTGAGGAATGGGGACTGGGAGTAATTCCCTGTTGATGTAATAAATAATACAGCAGGTGTGTCTGTTCTAGGTTAACTCCCTCAGAACTTGCGTGGAGACTAATCTCAATCATACAAAGATGTGGGGAAGGGTTGAGAAATATTCTGAGGTCCCAGGGATTTGGGTCTCTTGATTTTCAGGTCTTCTGAAATTAATATCACATTTTTTTAGACTTTTAGGCTTCTGTAACTCAGATTTCAATCAGACCTTTGGAATCGTTTCATTCTTGTCCGTGGTCACATTCTTAGGTCTACAATGAAAAAAGTTGAGAGGTGTAAAGTGGATTATATTTCTTTGCCACCTTGACCCTGAAGTTTATCAGCTATTCACATCTTCGTTGTGGTTTTCCCATCAATCCCGGGATCACTCATGGATGCTGACCTTCATGATTCCTGAGCATTGCCATGGTTTCTTTCTAGGGCAGAGCCTCTGGCAGGTACTTCCAGTGTCCACCCAATCTCTGCCTTGGGACTCTGCATGTCATAGGCAAGGGCACATAGTCACCATTGGGGATGATGGCTGACACCTATGTCATCTCACAAATATCTACATTCAGGTATGTGAGACGGACAAGATTTCAGCAATAGAGCCAAATATAACCACCAAACCAAAAATTGTACATCTCACTCGTCTGTTTAAAGGGATGTGCATTTATGTTTGAGAAAGAGTGCTTTTTGCTGTTACCTATCAAGGAGATAAACTGGTATAGCTTACTATGTTAGCCAATTTCAGAGTGATTGTGAAGCAAAATAAATTATGAGTGAAATCATAATTTGATTATTCTGCATGCCTTTTAAAATGGTACAGAAAGAAATAACTAGGAAAACAATGTACGGTCAATTCTCTTGGGAATATTCCTGGCCCCCAAACACCCCCTGGTATATGGAAGGTTCACAAAATGCAGCTCTTCTCCAGAGTCACTGTTATTAACTGGAGTTCCATGATGGACTGCAGGGGGTCCTTGGACCTCCTGAAAATGTGTGGAAAACTATGTAATTACATACACTTTTCTAAGGAAGGTCATGAGCTTCCGTATCATATTCCCATAGGGGTCAATGACCCCAAAATATTAAAGGCATCAATTTAGAATGTCATAATTCACTATGAATAACTAAATGTATCTATCTCATCATTTAATTCTAGGTGGATAAGAATAAATATTATATATTCATTTATTTAGTACATATTTATGGAATACTGTACTTCCTGACACCAAACACCATCCTAGGTGCATGGGAGCTAAGGACAAATAACTCATAGAAAGAGAACACTGGATGCATTTCCCGAGTAAAGAAAACCAAACAGAATTAGGCCGAGGTGACACTCCTTTAACTTCTTTGGTAGCAGTTTGACACTTTGTCCTTTTGAAGGCTGGTTATCACTAGTATATAGTTTTAATTGAGTTATTATAATAACTATAAATCACTTCGATTAACATTAACTTCTATTGTGGCAGATATAATTAAGAATACAGATGTGACTGTTTCTGCCTTTTATAATGAGCTTTCATAGTAATCACTATTGGAACTACAGTATTAAGTATAATTACTAAGTAATCTACTAGAACCCAGAATTACTTTATAATTATATGATATTTTCCTAAGTATATAGGATGGAGTTACTTTGGGAGCAAAGCACAATAGTGACATTTAGCAATCCGTTTCATAATTGATGATATCTTGCCAATGAATGTGAGTTAACATCCATAAATGCTAGTCATTTTAAATTTCAAAATAAAGCCAGCTCCTTGGCCAGTTTTTGAAAGGGAAGACATCCCTATTTTAAAACTCTAATTCCAAGGGGTAAATTGTCTGGACACACGAACCATGTGGCTCTGGAGTCAAGAAGCAAAGCAGGTAATATTAATTGTCTATACTGAAAAGTATGTGTTTAGTATACTAAAATGGGATTTTGAAAAACAGTCATATCTTGGTCCACAGCTTTAGTTTTTTTGGCAGGCAGGTCTAAAAACTCCTAACAGAAGCTTTAGCATGTATTTTCCAAAAAATAGGTATTGAGCGGAGAAACTATATTTTCTAGCAGATGCAGAACTTTCATTATGTTAAAAAAAAAACGGAAAGGGGGAAGAATTGAGTTTTCTCAAGGTCTGTGACTTACTACTTAACAAAGAACCTGTTGTAATTTTTCCTAAAATATTATATCAATCTACAAAGCAGAGGGGGACAAAAGAGCAGATACCAATCTCTAATTTTTAGTCACATAGAGAATTAGAAAACTGCAATTATTTAATAAAATACACTGATTTCCTAGGGCTTCTGTAACAAATTGCCACAAAATTGGTGTAATTCTGTTGAAACAACATAATTTATTCTTCCATAGTTCTGGAGGCCAGAAGTCAAAAATCAAGGTATTTGCCACATTAGCTCCTTCCTGGAGGTTCTGAGGGAGAATTTGTTCCATGCTTCTCTTGCAGCTTCTGGTAGCTTTTAGTATAATGTCTGGCTAGTTTTTCTTTTTCTTTTCTTGAGAGATGAAGTCTCACTCTTGTTCCTTGGGACTCCTGAAAGTATTTGCAAAACTTTATAATTACATACACTTTTCTAAGGAAGGGCAATCCTTAATGTTCCTTTGCTTGTAGACATACCAGTCCAGGCTCTGCCTCCATCTATTCACATGGCCTTCTTCCCCGTGCCTGTCTGTTTTCTGTCTCAGACCTGGACACCCCTCTTTGGATGTAGGATCCACCTGAATCTAGAGTGTAATTACACCTACCAAGGTCCTTATTCCAATAAAGGTTACATTGTGAGCTTCCAGGTGGGTGTATCTTTTGGAGGACGCACTCAACTGACATCATAAGGTTTTAACGTACAGGCAACGTTTCAAAAGAAGTCAGAGCAACAATTTGTCCCAATTAGGCTAGAACCTTAGAAACAGAGATCTTAGATCCAGAAATGATCTCTAGAGATAATAACTTTGCCATTCAACCTGTAGGAAATTCCCACTATGTGAAAGAAAACAATTAATGTCAAGGTTGGTTTAACAAGTATAATAGTCCAGGAAGTGACAAAAGAGAGCCAGATGTGAGACACTGGCCTCCCATGAAAGTGCCTTTTTCACTCTAGTTCATTCATCAGTAGAACTTAAAAGTGGCCTTAGGAGGCAGGTAAAGAAGAAGAGAAGAAACTTCAGAATACGGAAGGAGGAGGAAAACAGGCTCTGTTTGGTGGAGTTCCTTGTGTCTGACCACATTTCTTAGTGAGGTTATAGCTACTACTTTCTTTTGTCTGTGCAGCTACCATTTTTGTTGGTACTCATTTTATCACTGCCCATTTAGCCCTAAGAACAGTGTTAAATAAATATTTTTGAGTTGTAATGAACTAAATTGATTCAATTATAGGTGGGTGTCTTGGGACCCTGCCTAGGTTAGCTTGATGTATGCATAATTTATGCATCAAGGGATTTGTTTTGAAAGCATGCCTATCTCAGGTTCAGAGTTCAGGAACATTGATTAATTAATTGAACATTTAAAAACATACTTGCACCCTTTCAAGAAAAGATAGAGGACATGCACATGGGATTCAAGATAGTATTTCTAACAGTCTTTTAGAATTTAACTATTACTTTTAAGCAGGGAAAATATTGGAGGCTTATGGGTCCTATGTTCTTGGTTGTAAGGATGGAACAATCCTGCTGTAAGCAGAAAGAAGCCTCAGACTACATTTAAATACCACTGGGTGTGGTTGTATTTGAGCGAAACATTATTTACAAAGAGGGTAGTAGGCCTGGCCTGGTCCATAGATTATAGGTTGCTGAGCCTTGCTTTTGAGCCAGCATGTTTAAAACTGTACTTGTCCTGTGCATCACCAAACTATCTTGTGGGACTTTTTTTTTTTTAATTTTAGTAAATAGTACTCCAATACCTTAGTCATCTATACCTAAACCACCTCTTTCCCTCCTTTACTGGCTGTAGGAAGCAATCTCTGCCTGGCATTGAGCACATCATTTCCAGTCCTATAACCGTCACCTTGGTTCAGGGACATCTCCATTACTAAACCATTCCTCAGGGATCTTGCTCTATTTTCTCTATTTTTAGCCTTTTCTTTTCTTTTTTTTTTTTTTTTTGAGAGTGAGTCTCACTCTGTTACCTTGGGTAGAATGCCAATCTTGCTTGCTTTCTTTTTAGTTTTTTCTTTTCCTTTTATTTTATTTTGAGAGTGAGTCTCACTCTGCCACCCTGGGTAAAGCGCTATGGCATCATAGCTCACAGCAACTTCAAACTCTTGGGCTCAAGTGATCCTCTTGCCTCAGCCTCTTGAATACCTGGGACTACAGGTGCCTGCCACAATGTTGGCTATTTTTTATATTTTTTTTTAAGTAGAGATGGGGTCTCACTCTTGCTCAGGGTGGTCTCAAGTTCCTGAGCTCAGGAGATTCACCTGCCTTGGCCCCCCCAGAGTGCTAGGATTACAGGTGTGAACCACTGTGTACAACCTCTCTATTTGTTTTTTCCCTTTTCGATATCTTGCAGAAACTATAGTGTCATCCTTCTAAAATATATCTCAGAAGCATTCAATTGGTGAAGATTTCATGGAGTAATACATGTTAAAGCTGTTAAATGCCGGAAAAACGAACAACAAAATCCATAATAGAAAAAAGACACAGAAGCCATTTCAGACCAATTAGCCTGTTATTTGGGACTGTTGAAAGTCTGGCTGTAGTTGACTACAAGTAAATGGAGCAAACATGCACTGGGTAGGGTAGCAAAGAGGGTGTGTTTTTTAAACAGATCATTTGCTTCATAAATATGAGCTGTGCGCCTTGTAGGAGTAACTTAACTTTTTCTCATCCAGTGAGTAGTAACAGTTCAAACCTGATGGAATTGTTAGGAAGATTAAATGATATTTTGGGACAAGTTTTGGCACATAGTAAGTGACAATACATTTTCTTTATTATCATTGTCATCATCAAATACCTGTCACAAACCAGTCCCCTGGCTAGTGCTCAATATTTATTAAATTCATCTTATAAACTAGACACTGTTCTAGGTGCTGGAGATGTAACAGTGAAAAGATAGACTAAGCCTCTGCCATCATTTTGCTGTTAGTCATTGGTTTATTCAACACCTACTCAGGGACTGTCTTTGATGTATTAGGCACTTGTGGGCATCGTGACAGCTATTTAAGACCAACAAACTTCCTGCTCTCATAAACTTATGTTCAGTCATTTAGGTATGGCCTCTTCATCTATTCTAAACTAAACATTTTTCAGGGACAGTAACTGTATCTCAATCATCTATCCTAAGAGCTTCCTAAGAGATTATCGCATGGAGACTTGATCCATAAATGCCATAGAACGTCCACAGTTGATCATGTCCCTACACCTCTGTCAGTTGACCTAACGTTCATAAACTGGACACGCACCTCATGTGTCTATCAGCACAGTAGGCTTAGTTCCTTATGTTGACCAGTTTGTTACTGTCCCTCGGGTGGTCAACTTACAGAGGTTCTATTCCATTAAATTAGTAAATGCATGAATAAAGGAAAAAAGTGAAATGAACACTGACACTCACTAGACACAAATAAATTAGCACCAATAATCTTGAGAAGGAAGTTGAAATCAACCCGCCTGGTCAGAAACACACCACCTGGCATTCCGTGAGATTTCTATGGAGGACCCTAACATTGCCCTGCTTTCAAAGTTGGCAGCTCAGTTTTCACGGGCAGCATGCACAGCAGAGAGGGACTGAAATCCTCACAAGAAGCAGGATTCCAAAGGAATACATTAAATAGAACATCAGGGCTCCGCACAATTTGGCAAAACAGAGGTTCTAGCTGAATTACTTCATTCAGTTTTGCCTTCTACAGAGGCTAAGAATGAAATCACGAGAAATATAAAAGGTCTGGAATTATAAAAACAACCTGGAGACCATATCTAAAAAAATCTTTTGAAGTCTTGACTAAATTAATTAGCTACATTCGCATTCCATTTGAAGTAAAATAACACTAAAGAATAATTTAAGAATCTGTAATCAAAAAAAAAATAGAGATTATATCTAATAACACTTTGTGATGTGTAGAAAATAAAAGGACCATAAACGCCCTTTGGAAGAGCTCTGATTTTAATCCGTTGTGAGATCATAAAGTCTGTGCAGCATCAGGCCATGTTCAGGTGTCAGGAAAAGTAGGCTACAGAGAAGAAATGAAGGGTCTTGCTCATGCACAGCTGAAGGAAAATTTGAGCACTGTAGATACTTTGCTAAAGCCTGGGGTATATTGTTCAATCTGGAAGCTCTTTCTGTAAACAGTTTTAGGAATCTAGTCTGACCCATTTTCCGCAGCCATGCTTTGAGAATCTTCATTAGCAAGGAAATGGTATAAAAAATGGTTCTGAGCCCTTTTGGCTGCCCCTACGTGCAAATCATTAGACAGCACAGAAATGGGGCACAGTAATATCATCAACAGTTGCACGATGAAACCTTTCCACTCCTCCTGTTGAATAGAGAAGGAGGCGTTGAAAGTATCCCAAATTCCAGAAACCTCACCAGTAAAGTAAGAATCATGTGAAATCTTTGCTAAGGTTCGGGAAAGAAGTTAACCACATTTGCTTCTATTGATACAGGGCTTGGGATAAAATTTGTGTTCTATAGTATAGGCTTAAAATTTCTGGAGGGACCATAAAAATCCTGTTTGTTATTATTTCTTAGGTAAATAAGTTATGGTCAAGCAAGTAAGTGGAAAAGGAGAGGTTTCAACCATAGTCTAATGACTGTACCTCTTTTTTTGTGTGTGGTTTGGAAGATGATTTAACATTCAAACACAGATTATGTGCAGTCTAGGAAATCCTTTAGTCAGACTAGAAACACGACAGACCTTATTTTAGTAAGGTGACACAGCTGATGTCCATGGTTAGACGGCCCACAGAAAGTTTCTGCCTCCATTTTAACCAGAAGGCCAAATATACTTATTGGTCAGAGAAGAAAAAAAAGGAAGGAATTTCCTAAAGGAAATCTACCTGTTCCAGAAATAAAATTCATATGAAATTTGGTTCTAACAATATCATTTAAATTCTACAGTCATGGGCGGCACCTATGGCTCAGTTGGTAAGGTGCCGGCCCCATATACTGATGGTGGGGGGTTCAAACCCGGTCCCGGCCAGACTGCAACAGGAAAATAGCTGGGCGTTGTGGCGGGCACCTATGGTACCAGCTACTCGGGAGGCTGAGGCAAGAGAATCGCCTAAGCCCAGGAGTTGGAGGTTGCTGTGAGCTATGCGACACCACGGCACTCTACCGAGGGTGATAGAGTGAGACTCAGTCTCTACAAAAAAAAAATAAAAATAAATAAATTCTACAGTCATTAGGGATAAAGATACTTGCAGATCTATGTCCCAAACAACGAATTGAAAATCCTTTCTTATAAAAATCTCTCTGCACTGTGATTTTCGGTTCTGTCAGATGGCATAAAAAAAAAAAATGGTGCCAAGTTAGCTTATCTATCCACTCAGTGACTTAGGTGCATTCCTTGGAATCTAGATACTGAGGCTTTCTTTCAATTGTATCTGTTATATTAATATTCATTGTTTTAAGTGAATTTGTGTTTCGGAGAAATCAGAACAAAATCCAAGAAAACCAGCTTGTTTGGGGATATAATTTTAAAAATGATTTCTGGGAGCCAGAATAATATTGCTATCTGGGAATTAATTTGGTGTTGATAGTTTTAAACACACACACATACACACACAGACAGGAAAAGGATAAGTTTGAGGATTACTATTTAAAATGATCCATAGATTTAATTGACTCACAATTGTCTTTTTCTCAAGCCACTGTATCACAGATGCTCAGATATGTCAGTTATTTTAAGTTTTTTTTTTAAATGCATATTATGGCTTATACTGAAAAATAAATTGGAGGACATTTGTTTAGGGAGATTAACATAACTCAGCTGTGATGGTCTAGAGACTAACATAACAGTCTACTTCCCTTGGCACGGAGGGATAATGACTTCTTTCCCTTCCTTAACACAATGGGAAAAAAGACATCGTGATGTGCGGCCGATGCTGATGGCAAACTCTTCTTGTGAGAAAGCGTTGCGCTGCATGGGAACGGCTCCAGTTGGATTCTGCTTCTGCCTGGAAAAGAAAACTCACCCTAGACATGTGAAGACTGAAGTGGATGTGTTTTCAATAATTATGGACTAGCCAGGAAGTGACTTTGGAAGATAGTTCAGGTTTAGTAAAGTATAGTCATTAGCTAAGGCTGCCTGAATCATCATGACATACAACAGGAAAGACAGAGCCGCTGCTGCTGACAGCACTGGAGGTTTCCTACAACCATCTTTGGACAGAATATTATGGTCAGAAAAAGATAATAAAGAGGCTTGAACACGCACCATCTGGTCTAGCAGAAGGGAAGATGGAAAACATCAACGGGGAGTTAGAATTGTTATGGAAGGCCAGACGGTGAAGCATTGATTAAGATTATTTCTTTGATCAGGTGATATCTTGTGATTTATGTCCTGGACAAGGAAAACCAAATAACTTTTTTTGTGGATGTGAAACCAGGGTATGCTATAGAGCTACAATTGTGTCAGAACCTAGGAGCCTCAGAAAAAATCTCCCTGTCAAACAAAAGAGGCCAAACTAAGAAACAGGGTTGGTTCCCCGAGAACTAGAAATCTCTATGCATTCTGCAGTAAAAAAGGCATGGGGTCCAACTGGTTCTCCAGTGTTGGAAGCAGTAGGGGAGGATATCACAGAAGGGCTGCTGCTTTTTTTTTTTTCTTTCCAGAGACCTCAAAGTTGCTGACTTTATAAAGGGAAACCAAGCTAATCAGGCTAAGAAGCTAGTTCTGGAGGAAAGCACGGGACTAGGGGCCATTTGGGGTATTGCTTACTCAGATTAGAAGTCAGCATATGGGAAAATGGATCAGATGCCTGCCATCTGAAATTTCCAAGGTTTCTTAGGACAAGGAAAGGCATATTTTCTAAAATTGATTTCATATGTGGAGCTCTCATACTTCTCTTTCTCCTTTAATCCCTCCCTTTTGCACTATCATTCTCCATCTTCCCCAGGACAAGACTTTTCTTCACAGGGTGACTTAATCCCCAGAATGAAACAAAACATCTTACTGCACAGTAACTGTCCTAACCCTGCAGGATGTTTGCATGTTTTCCAAGCACTTTCACATGAACTTCTTCTGTGACATCAGAGCCAGCCTTTGTTACATGCTTACCATGTGCCAGGAACTGAGTAAAGATTTTATATACGTTAGTCTTTATTTAGTTTGATCCCAAAATAGCTCTGTGAAAAAAGAACTATTATTGTGACCATTTAAAAAATACATATAAGGAGACTGAAGCTTTCCCGTAGGCCATCAGCTAATACGTGGTGCTGTCCAAATTTAAACTCAGTCTGATTCCCAAGCCTTTACTCTTAACACTGCTCCATGCGGCCTCAAGGATTTATTTCAAATGTATTATCTCAATTTTAAAGTAGATGAAACCAAAGTTGAGAAAGTGTAGTGCTTTTGGTTAAAAAAAAAAAAAGTTCTTTTCTTAAATTTTGGAATATTATAGGCATACAAATGTTTTGGTTACATGAATTGCTTTTTTACAGTTTGAGTCAAAGTTATAAGGGTGCCCTTCACCCAAATAGTGTGCTTTGTACCTGTTATTGGAATTGGACTTGAGCTCAGAATTTTGGGCTCCCAATACAACTCCTTCTCTTCTGTGCCATCCCACTGCTGTAAATTTGCCTCCTTACTGATAAACATATCACCTGTGAAGGAACATCACCGAGGTGTCCTTTCTCCCTTTGAGATCTCATTTCCTATGAGAAGGACGTACCTTGGTGATTCAGACCCATCATTTCCCACTTTACAAGAGATTTGTCACATGGAAATATTTGTAAGGTGTTAAATAAGCATTAGAATATACTCAAAACACCCATTTTCCTTCTCAATGACAGCAAATAGTAACTGCTTCTTAGACTAAATACTACATATTTTAAATTGAAAGCTGGCGTTTTGAGTGTGGACAACTGTGCCTTGTTCTGACTGGAAGTTCCATCTGCTAAGGCATTGAGAAGGATGCTCTTATGATGTCATCACCATCTAGTCATCCATGAATGGGCACAGGTAGGTTTATATCTTTGCTTCCCCTTTGTATCCCAAACAGTTCTAAAAGGATAGGATTGAGTAGCAAAAGTATTACCCCTGCAATTCATAGAGTTGCACTGAATAGGATTATCACCTTGAAATTACAGGGTAAAACTCCCTATACAAAAACAGATTAAAGACAAATTAGACTCTGGGCCAGGTCACTCTGATTGTTAATTAGTGATAATGGAAATACAATTAGCATAATGAGTTCCAATTACTGTATATGGAGAAATATGAGCATACTGCTTTCATAAATCTTGGTTCCAGGAAAAATAAAATGCATCTGGTTTAACAAAGCATGTCCTTCTCTTCTGCAAAAAGCTTCCTGGTAAATATCTTTTTGTGAAGTTAAATCCTTCTTCTGATGGGTTGTGATTTAAAAAAAAAAAAAAAAAGGGTGACAGAATGGATTTGCCCCGTCTGATAGCTGAGCAGTTTTGTATTAGCTCAGCTTCTGTTTTAAGCTTCCTAGAAAATCTAACCATCTGCTTCTCCAATAGCGGGTTAAAAACATTGGGAAGAATCATAGACCATTACATCAAATGTGCTTATTGTCTTTGAAATGTCGGTGAGCCCCCGTTTCTGCCTTTGATAAGCTGTGAAATTGGAAAGCCAATTACAGTCACATATTTACACAAATCTGAACAGCTTTTTGAAAACTCAGTGTAAGAAAAAGTGAATGAGAAACAACAGCTTTACATAGAGCTTTGGTAGGATGCCTGTGGGTGCGTTAATGAAGTTATTTTTGAAACAGTTGCATTACAAGGTCTGGGTATTTATTTTCACCTTGGCCTTACACTGTCTCAACTTTCCACTTCAGGCACTGATGGGTCTTAACTTTCTCAGAAGCTCCATCAGCTGATAGCACAATCTGGCAGTCCCGTTGTGTTCTCCCTTCCCTCACTACTTTTTCATGCGACAAAATGCGACGAATGTTCAACTGTTGACAGATTACATTCCAAGGCTGGTTAAAACCTAGGCCATTTGGCCAATGAATGGTAATGAAATGTGGACTGCTCAGCCCACATAGGTGACATTACACCTTGCACCGGGGGAACGTGCCATCTTCCTTGTTGTACCCTGTAAATCTGATAGATGCTATTAACCTTTTCAGTGAATCCCCATGGATCACCACAATGGTGAATCTCAGTAGTAATTGCTAAGACAAAAATGCCCCAGCATGGCTATATTCTCTGTACGGATCTATGAAATCGGCAAGTTGGCTACTCAAGTGTCTTTCCCCCAACTGCTTTCTTAATTTACTTTCAGCTGTCAGTCTACACCCAGGCCACACAGGGCTTCATAGTCTTTCAAACATCCACAAGCAGCAGATCTTGCAAAGAAGTACTTACAGCAATTCAACCCTTTTTCTCTTTTGATGAATAGGATTGTGTATATATAGGATCTCCTAAGATAGCTGAGTCCATTGAGGAGAAGCCTTATCATCCTTACCTTAATCATTCCCTACATGGTCCATCTGGGCTTTGATTGTGGTTGTCATAGTTGTCATTTCAGAACGTCTAGAAGCATTTGTAAACTGGATTATTCAATAAAAGAAATGCTTGCCAGGCATCATTGTCATTTGGCAGTTTGAGATGCTTTCTTTAAAAATGGCATTCACACCATTCTCTCCTCTTAACACATGAACACATGTATGCATGCATGCTCTTACCCAGGCAAAGAGAGAGAGTCCAAACAATCATTGACTGTCTGTCAGGCCATATTTATTATGGGAGGTAGAGTAGGGATTAAAAAGATAAGCTTCTCACCCAGTATTTTTATTATGGAAGTATATATTAGATCTACACTACTTTATAGATTTAAGCAAAGAAAGGCAATGCTTTGAAAGACACGAGACTGATCCTGGGAAGAAGATACATGTGCTGGGTCCTGGAAAGTGTTGGATTGACAGGCATAAAAATGTGCTCTTGATAAATGCTGATTATAATGGATACTTGGTAAATAACTACTAGCAGGGTTTGGGGCAAATCATTGAAACACTTTGGGCCTGTCCTATTTATCCTATGAGAGATTTTGCCTAGATGTTTTCTACTATTACTTTCTATGATTCTAAGGGCTAAACCCTCAGACCAGGAAATAATGGCACAAAGAAATATTAAAGACTTGTAAATCTTAAAAAGTCATTTGCTTTTACCCACCTGTATCACTTATAAATAGATTTAGCTGTCTAACAAAAGAACCCCCATACAGAACAGAAGTTCATGTTTATAGGAAGGTTTGATGTTCTTCAAAGGCAATTCAAAGACTTGTAAATGTGTAAGGTTGAAAATTAAGTTTGCAAACTCACTTTAGAAAAAGCGCTATACCCCACTGCTGGCCGCGCAGCCTCAGGACCCAGGCCCACCCCAGGCCCTCCCCACTCCAGGGGCTATGGTGGGTGGGAGCAACCCCTCCGCAGGCGTAGCCTCAGGACCCAGGCCTGCCACCCTCCAGGAGCTACAGCAGGCAGGAGCGACCCCACCGTGGGGCATACCGCCTCAAGACCCAGGGCTGCCTCCTGCCTGTGACCCCAGCCGGGAGCCACGCTACCTCGACACTCAGGCCTGCCCCACCCCAGAGACGCCAGTGGCTGTGAGCGACCCACCGTGGGCTGTGCTTTCTCGGCACCCAGGCCTACCCACCTCCAGGGGCTGTGGTGGGTGGGAGTGACCTCACCACAGGTCGTGCAGACTCAGGACCCAGGCCCGCCCCACTGCAGGGGCTGCAGCAGGCAGGAGCCACCCTGCTGCGGGCCACACAGCCTCAGGACCCAGTCCTGCCACACTCCAGGGGCTGTGGCCAGCAGGAGCGACCACGCCGTGGGCTGCGTGGCCTCGGGACCCAGGCCCGCCTCCTGCCTGCAACATAAGCGGATGTGAAAGACCCCACCAGGAATCCCACCACCTTGATACCCAGGTCTGCCCCACTCCAAGGACTCCTGCAAATACACGGGACTCCACCGCAGGCCACACTGCCTTGGCCAGTGCTGCCCCAGCCAGGGTCTCTGGCAGCTGCACAACCTGCGTCCTCCCTCCAGTGGCCTCCCTGCTTCCTCACCGGCCCAGTCCATCTGCCCAGGGACTTGGGAAGTCACACAACCCCACACCCTCCCTCCAAGGCCCTCCCTACCTTTCTGCAGAGCCCTCTGTCAGACCAGACACTGCTGGAGCCACCCATTTTCATTGCCAAAGCCACTGGGAGCCAGGCATTGCCAGAACTGTGGGCACCATCCCCAGTCCTGCTGCTGGACCCGTGTGTGACATGCTCCACTCCCAAGCTGCTCCCGCAGCCACAACTCCCTGGCTGGGGCAGCCCCAAGGAGCTACACTAGGTCACTGCCTATAAATATCTTCCAACAATAGAGTGATCCTGCCAGGGTCCAATCTTGGAGAGACGCTTCCCCAACTCTGAGGACGGCCAGAGGAAATGCAGAAAAATAATCATGGGGCGGAATCAACGGAAAAACTCTGGCAATATGAATAATCAGAGCAGATCAACACACCAAGGAATGATAAGGCAGACACCACACAAGATCCCATGCATAAACAAATGGCTGAGATGTCAGAAATCGAATTCAGATTCTGGATAGCAAATAAGATCAACAGAATGGAAGAAAAGATGCAACTAGAATTTCAAGCAGTAATCCAAAAGATGTCTCAAGAATTCAGCGAATTCAAAGACAAAATGACCAAAGATTTTGACCCATTGAGACAAGAAGTTGCAGCCCTCAAAGATCTGAGAAACACAGTAGAATCCCTCAGCAACAGAATAGAGCAAGCAGATGAAAGGATTTCTGACATTGAAGACATAGCTTTCAAATGCTCCCAAACCTACAAAGAGGAAGAGAAATGGAAGGCAAAAACAGATCATTCTCTCAGACAGCTCTGGGATAACTTGAAGAAAACCAATATTCACCTTATAGGGATACCTGAAATGATGAAGTGGCGTCACAAGGCGCAGAGTCTCTTCTTTATGAGATTATGAAAGAGAACTTTCCAGACATGCCAAGAGATTCTGAAATTCAGATAGCAGACAGTTTCAGAACCCCAGCACGACTCAACCCAAATAAGTCATCCCCCAGGCACTTCATAACTAAGTTCACTAAAGTTAATATGAAGGAGAAAATTCTGGAAGCAGCCAGATGTAAGAAATCCATCACCTACAAGGGGAAGAATATTAGAATAACTGTAGATCTCTCTGATCAAACCTTTCAAGCTAGAAGAGAATGGTCATAGACTTTCAATCTCCTAAAACAAAATAACTTTCAACCTAGGATCCTATACCCAGCTAAACTGAATTGCATTTATGATGGAGAAATTAAATACTTTAATGACATCCACATGTTGAAGAAATTTGCTGTAACTAAATCAGCTCTCCAAGATATTCTCAGACCTATTCTCCATAATGACCAGTGTAATCCTTCACAAAAGTAAACTCACCCAGAAACTTTTTATCAAATTCCAACTTCTATAGTGATGAAAGGATTAAAAATGTCCACTGGACTTTCTAAAGATTTATCATTATTTTCTATAAATGTGAATGGTTTAAATTGTCCTCTAAAAAGGCATAGGTTGGCTGACTGGATACAAAAACTCAGGCCAGATATCTGCTGCATACAAGAAATTCATCTTACATTAAAAGATAAATATAGACTCAGGGTGAAGGGATGGTCATCTATATTCCAGGAAAATGGAAAGCAGAAAAAAGCAGGTGTATCAATCCTATTCAAAGATACGATAGGCCTTAAACCAACCAAAACAAGGAAGGATAATGATGGACACTTCATATATGTTAAAGGTACTACTCAATATGATGAGATTTCAATTATTAATATTTATGCACCCAACCAGAATGCGCCTCAATTTATAAGAGAAAAGATAACAGACATGAACAATTTGATTACCTTCAGCTCCATAGTAGTTAGAGATTTTAACACCCCTTTAGCAGTGCTGGATAGATCCTCCAAAAAGAAGCTAAGCAAAGAAATTTTAAATTTAAACTTAACCATCCAACATTTGGATTTAACAGTCATCTACAGAACATTTCATCCCAACAAAACTGAATACACATTCTTCTCATCAGCCCACGGAACATACTCCAAAATTTATCACATCCTAGGTCACAAGTCCAACCTCAGCAAATTTAAAATAATATAAGTTATTCCTTTCATCTTCTCAGACCACCATGGAATAAAAGTTGAACTCAATAACAACAGGAATCTGCATACTCATACAAAAACATGGAAGCTAAATAACATTATGCTGAAGGATAAATGGGTCACTGATGAGATTAAGAAGGAAATTACCAAATTTATGGAAGAAAATGACAATGAAGACATGAATTATCAGAACCTCTGGGATACTGCAAAGGCAGTCCTAAGAGG
>CAUYRH010090587.1:0-63061 GCA_963574655.1 Perodicticus potto
TGCTCAGATTGCTGCCTTTAAGTTTCTGATTGGGAAAATTCATAATAAGAAATAGTACGCTTGACAAGGAGCAATGACATCTGAATTTATTTCATCTCACTTCCTGGAAGAAGGTCAGTTTGGCAGAAAGGTGTTATAGGCTGGTGAATTCTGGGTTGTTGGAGAAAATATTCAAAGTTCTTCTGGCATAACTGAATTTGTACAATTTGAGGGAACAACAGGAGCTGAAATTAATTATTGAAGCCACACCATGACAGTGCTAATGATATTGATGATATAGTGAGCCAGAGCCTGTTAAATAAGGATGGATTCAGGTAAGCTAACGGGACCAGAAGAAATGGATAGCCTGATGGTTGTCAGACACTTGGGGATCTATGACCTGAGGAAAATTTCTTTGCCTCTCTGAGTTTCACTCTTTCCCATTCTATAAAGTATGATAATATAATCCTTGAGGACGGTTGTAAAGATTCAAAGACATCTGTTGAAGGACTGTGCCAGCGAGCAGTGGACAGCACGTTACTGTTATTACTTCTTTTACTATTAGTAGTAAATTGCTATTGTCATTTTTAGTATTATTTGAGATGAGATTTGAAAATATTAAAGAATGCCAAAATGGAAGACTTATTTCCTAAGAGCTGGACAAATTATGCTGCTTTATTGGCATCCCACAGTTGTAGAAATAAGTCAGCCAGTGTGCTAAGCAATTTTTTAAATTGTTATTTATTTATTTTTAGAGATGGGGTCTCACTATGTTGCCCAGGCTAGAGTGCAGTGGCTACTCACAGGCACGATCCCACTACTGATCAGCACGGGAGTTTTGACCTCCTCCATTTCCAACCTAAGTTGGTTCACCCCTCCTTAAGCAACCTGGTGGCCCCCACTTCTGGGAGCTCACCATATTGATGCTGAACTTAGTGCGGACACCCGATCGGCATACACCACTACAGTCCTCAACTCAAGCGATCCTCCTGTCTCATCCTCCCAAGTAGCTGGCACTACAGGCACACTAAACTGTCATCATAGGCTTGTGATAGGGTGGCCGATGACTGAGCAGGAAGAGTGCAAAGATTACTAGATTTAGAAAACAATGACCACGTTCTATTTTATTTCTGCCCCACCATTGGATGCAGTTTATTGAACTTCTTTGAACCTCAATATCTTGAAGTAATAAGGGCCTACCTTTCTTTCTGTGATCAAAATAAGATAATGAGGTTCATGTGCTTTGAAAAGCAGTCACCTGCTATAGGAAAATAAGGTTGTCATATCAGGTCGATTCAGCTGGTAGTAATGTGGGTGCACCTGCAAGGACATGAGGGCAAGAGGAAACGTGCTGGAAGGCCAGGCGAGGTGGGCTTGAGAACATTATGAGGACCAGTAGGGCAAACCAAAGAGAAGTGGATACACCGGTCTGGAGGGCAGCTGAGCCCATTGTCAGACAAATAGTGAGAGGGGCTTTCAAAGGAAGCCAACTGGTTTGAATTTGGACAGCATTTTGAAAAAGCAGGCCACGCTAAAACACACGAGGCAAAAGTATTTCCACTGCCTGGAGGACTGAGAGGCTGAGAGTGGGGAAAGGCTGGTTTTGTTGCACTTAGTTAATAAAAGCAGTCTGTGCCGGGGTAAGATGAAGTGGGTTTGCTAGTGTTTACTTGCCAGGCTGTGAAGGGGGAAGGGAGGGATGAGGGAGGTGGGAAAGTTGGTAGAGGAAACAAGCTCAGATTTTCATGTTGCAGATGCAAACAGCACACACAGCTTAAAGATTCCTTCACTGGAGGTGGGCAGTGAGACGGAGGGGGAAATAATTAGCCTCTACTTTTTAGATAAAGAGACGGAAAAGCGACATGGCTAGGATATGAGGGAATCTCAGCAATCGGACGCTGGCTCCTCCTACTCTTGGGCTAGTGTGCAGTGCCCCCCCTCATCGAGGAGGTGACCTTACCCTGGCCTCTGCTCAGTTTGAAAAGCACTGAGGGGGTCAGGGAAAGGTAAAGAGAAAGAAGAAAAGGTACTTTCCCCGAAGAAGGAGGCTGATGGGGAACAAGGCAACAAACAGACTTACTGTGGAACCCTCCCCATGCCTCCAAGGCCCTCAACCCAACATGAACATGAACGTGTGGTTTAAAACAGAAAGTCCAACGAGCATGCTCCATTGTGAAGTGCAATGTGGGCTATAAAAAATTCAGAATTAGTCATAAAATTGGGGACATAAACTTCAGAAAGCTTATTTTTATTCTAAGCATGGGAAATGAAATGTTTCTTTCTTCAATAAAGGAAAGCCCACTCATTAACGTTGGTGAAAAAAAGAATTCTATACAATCTACAGCCCTTCGAGGAAAAAGAAAGAAAAAAAAAAAGACGTTTCCCTAGATACTCTTTCAAGAATAACAGAAGGACTTTTGTTACTTTCTCAAAGGGTGCTATCTTTTATGAGCTTATTAAGGCAACATGCTCCTTTTCTTTCCATGTCTAAGTGAAATTCTGTTGTTTCTCTAAGTGGCCCCTCCAGCAGGCTGGAGTCGCCAGCCTCTGACAGGTGTTCGTCCTGCTCCCTCACTTAGTCACCGTGTGAACCACCTAGGCGCCAGGGCCAGGCTGCTCTTAAGTAGAGAATTTCAATTGTGACAAATGTTATGGTGATTTTGAGATGGGTCCAGCATTCCTCTGGGATTTAGGGGAGAATGAGAGGAGAAGCAAAGTTCCTGTGCAGGGTAGAGTAAGACATTTATTCCAATGATTAAAGAAGATGGCCAACAAGCAAGCAAGCAAGCATTGAATGCATTTTCCCTGTGTCCTCCCAATGGGATGGAGCAGGCCGCTGAGTTGCCAGGGTGCAGCACACTTTGGGACCCAGAGACAGACGACTGGGAGGTTGCTGGGCTCTTATCTTACAAAAATAGACAGCATAGTCCTAATCCATACAGTTCCTTCTCGGATCACAGTGATATGAGTCATCTCTTTAATAGTCAGTAATGATGTCCTTGGGCTAAAACAGATCCATGAATATGCCCAACAGGTGAACTCTGGTGGCAGGCTCAATTAACGGTAAACAGTTTTCTGCTCTTTACTATTCCTTTGGCTGTAATATCACAGGATTTGGTTCAGACACTGGGCTTCTGATAAGGCATATGGTGAGGGGGCCTCTGTAGGAAGTTGGGGTGAATTCGGTAAGAAAGGGAAGGGGGTGCCAAATTGTAATTGGCATAGATACTGATCATAATTTATCACAATAACCAGCATTTATATGCCACGCGGTAGCTTATAAGGGAGCAAGGGCAGGCCATTGTCCTCTTTTGCAGACAAGGAAGGGAGATTCAGAAAGATGGAGTCATCTTTCCAAAGTCACAAAAGTGATAAATGGCAGAGCTAGGACAGCAATTCATCCCCCATGGCACCTATGCTTGAGATATCATATTGCGTTATGATGTCAGTGACCACAGAAAGTGGGCAGACACATTTTGCTGGCTCGGTTTTGCTTTTTCCTTTTGGTTTGTTTACTTTGGGAGAGGTTATAGCCACCTTTTCAACTCAGTTGTGCCTCTCCGCCATCCCCACACATTTATTCAGTCCCATAAGCAACACTTTCCAGAACATGCCATCATTTCCAGTTCTCTCCTTGCCTCTACCACAGTCATCCCCTCATCACAGACGCGATCCATATCCATGCACCATGGACAGTGTAGTGGGAAGCAGCAGTGAGGCTGAGTCGAGATCCCAGAAAGTTGAAAGGCAAAGATTTAGGGGATGGTAGTGGAACAAGGACAGTCTCCTAAAGAAGCTGGTGAGTCTCTCTGTGATAAGGATGGGGGTATGGGGCAGAAGCTGAGTGATCCTAGAAGACTAGCTCAGTTAGAAGATGGAGAAATGACAGGTAAGAAACGAGACAGTGGGGATAAGCAGAAGGATAAGGAACCTCCCCAGGATGGTACTCCTTGAAACAGAACATTAATTACTTCAAACAGCTTAAGCAGATAGATTACTTCATTATTAAAAGGCACAGAAATAAAGGTTTCAACTCACCCGCAAGATTTCTTCAACACAGCTTGGATCACTAGGAAGGCTCACCTAAAACAAAATAAACAGCAAAAAATAAAAAAAAAATTAAGCACAATCTACTTGTTCTCAGAGAAGCGTACTGTGTAATAGTTTACTCTGTAGAACAAATTGTAGAGAGAAAATTGAGCTACCAATATTATTTTTCTATTAACTACGAAGTGGTGAAACATCTACAAATGACTCATTTTGTTTTACTTTAATGAAGCAATAAGACCACAGTGCAAGGTGCAGAAAAAACTCCTTGTTCTGTCACTGGCTTGCCGTGAGACACTGAGTCATCGCCCTTCCCCCGAGCTTCTCTTTACTCTTCTATACAAAGTGGGAGCTCGACCTTGTGACCTTCAAGTCCTCTTCAACCCTCTGACATAGTTCAGTATATTAGTCATTAAACAGATGAGGCCTATGTAAACCATTTCTGTGATTAAATCGAACTCTTTTTGAAGTTGGGTGTCCAACCAGATGCCTATAGTTCTCACCCACATGCTAAGGGTAGACATCTGCGTAAATTGCAAGCTTGCCTGGGCACTTAGAGAGAATGTCAGGAATACAGCAAGAGAATCTCATGAGGCATCTTTCCCAGTGTGTCGCTTTCTGAATCAGTCACAATTGAAGCCACTGGCAGAAACATGTTGGGGACTTTCTCTATGTCAGGCACACATCCCTTTCCTCTGGAGTCAGTTCCAGAGTCAGTGAAAGCTAGAAGCTAAATACCAAAATAAGATGTTAGCCTCCAGGTAGTGTGTGATGAGGAACTTGGGAGTGGGACAACTGTCTAGATAAATGTCTGCTGATCACCACATCACCTGTGCAGGTTAAGGGCATCCCTCAAACACCTTAGCCCTCTCCAGAATTACAATCTGATCACTTCTGCTTCCCTCCTGTTGTGGTAGGGAGAACAGTGGGTCTCTTTCATTCACTGCCTTGATAGATGAAAGACCAGTCCTATAAAAAGCACTTCCACAGTGTCTACACACCCCAGGTCTCTCACAAGGGCAATTAGTTACTCTCTGATAGATTACAGTATGAGCTAACTCTATTTGAGGAAATAGGAAACAGATTATGGAACCAGATTCCCTCAATAAAAAAAAGAAAGTTTAAATATATGGTAAATCCTTCATCAGCATTAAAGTCACTACTGTACATTCATTAATTTCAACCAGTGTTTATGGAACACCTCTTACATGTAAGGGTCCCTGCTCTGAGAAACATAAAACCCCAAGTAGGGGAGGCAGGCTGAGATGAGGGACTAGCAATCAAGGGGTGCCCAGCAAAGTCCTTGTTATACTTGTCCTTGTGTAACCATTGATAGCATTTCCTTTCACCTTCAAACGTGTCCCAGTCTGGATGAGAAATTATATAGTCACCCTCCCAATGCCAAATAATATTCTAGTAGAAGAAAGAGAGAAGAAAAAGCTTAAAAAGGTGGCTGGGCATACATTATAAAAAAAAACTTGAAATACAGATTTCAGATAGAGAACCACAGGGGATCTGGCCTGGCACAGTTCATTCATTCATTCAGTCAATGAATTATTATTTTTTCTTTTTTAGAGACAGAGTTTCACTTTATCACCCTCGGTAGAGGGCCATGGTGTCACACAGCTCACAGCAACCTCCAGCTCTTGGGCTTAGGCGATTCTCTTGTCTCAGCCTCCTGAGTAGCTGGGACTATAGGCACCCAGCATGAGGCCCAGCTATTTTTTTGTTGCAGTTTGCCTGGGGCCGGATTTGAACCCGCCACCCTCAGTATATGGGGCCGGCGCCCTACTTGATGAGCCACAGGTGCCACCCTAGTCAATGAATATTTTTTGAGGGCCAAGGACTGTGCCACCAGGTTGATGCTAGGCAGAGGTACAATGGGAAGCAAAGACAGACAGTTTCCTCACTCATGGAGTTTGCAGTCTCAAAGGGAAGGAGGATGTGAAGAATCACACAGTAAAAGCATATAAACTGTGGTTAACTGCTACAAAGGAGACCATCCTGCTGACACTCATCCTGCAAAGTAAAAGGTTTTGTGTCCAAATAAATGTAAGAAGTGCTGTAATCCACACTCCCCCTCTGAGAGATCCATGATGCAAGTCAAGGCTGTGAGACATCTGTCTTAATTAATTTACTGCAGCACATCTCCAGATTCCTTTACCCTCGAATTCTTGAGTTTTTAGTTTTAGTTAGTTATTGGTTTTGCTTTTCAATTAAAAACTATTGCTATTCCATTGAATGAGTGTTCACAGAATATAAGCTGGTAGATGCTAGTCTAACATGTTCCATGATTATAGGACTCAACTGGTAATTCTTACCCACAAATATCTCATTCCATTACTCAATGCTCCAGCAACTATATTTTCCAAGACAATTCTTGAACTTCCTAAGCAATACCTTCTCCAAATATAAAGATCAAAAGGATTGTAACAAAGGCTTAACTTTTCAATTATGATTGTTGCATTGCATTAGTGTGGGCTGCCTAAGCTAAACATGAAGGCCTAGTCTCATGAAAAGGTCTTTGTTCTCCTTTCTCCGCACAAACACATCAGTGCTAATTTCTGAATTAAAGATGAAACATATCAGTGATACCCAGACATAGCAAGAGCACTTGCCTATAAGTCAAAAGAGCTGACCTGTCACTTTAAAAAATAGGACTTAATAACTTTACCAACTTTACCCCTCCAAGTTCTGGTTTTCCCAACTGTAAAATTAAAATGAAATAAAATAAAGTAAAATAAAAATTATACTTGTCCCTTTTAAGTTATAGGTTTCTATGAGCATCAAAGGAAATAAGTGCTGTGAATGTGCTTTGTAAGCTGCAAAGCCCCACACGATGAGTCGGGTTATTAACCTTGCTCTGTTGTTCTCTTTACTTCTATTATTAAGTCCAGTCTCCTTGTCTTTTCAAACTAAGATCTGACTCACTCTTGCCAACTGCAAATACTATCTATCTCTTACCTGGAATTATAAATATCCACTTCTTTATGGGAGGAAATGCTGTCAAAATAGAAAGACTCGTGGACTCTGGGGCTTTACAGCAAATCTAATAATGACTATGGGGGTCGGTAGCACTCAGGACTGAGAAGAACTTTACAGACAAGAGCAGTCAAAGAACTATGTATCCACACCCAGTGTTTAGATATTTTTCTTTATGAGAAAATTCTGGAATCCAACATTCTTATGAAGTCACTAGTTCCACAAATCCATCTAGCCCTGCCCCACAGCTGCTTTCCCCCAAAGACAACTACATTTGAGCTGCAAGTGCTTTTTAATGAACCAGAAAACATTTCCGTGCCTAGAAAAGTGCAAGGCATGGGGGTTGGTAATCCAAATTACTAGGAGACTCGGCCTCTTTCTCCTAGAGTTAAATGTCTAGATGGGACAGGAAAACAAACAATTAGGGACCCACTGGGACATACATTGTAAGGTAGGCTTGACAAGGGTAATAGGATCGTATTCATTCCGCGGCTGTCTGCCCATTCATCAGTTCTCCCATTTATTTCTTTAGACAACAAATCCTGATTGAGCTCACACTGTGCTCAGGATGGTGCCAAGGGGGAGGATTTAAAGACACTGAAGACAGCATCATTTCTGGCTTCAAGATGCCGCACAATCTGGGGAGACAACATTTACAGGGGAAAACAGACAATATCAAACAGGAGGTCTGATTTAAGTGCCAGGAAAAGGGTACCTACCGGGTCCACAGACAGAGCCATGTCTGACAGAAGCTCCCAGCCGCCGAGGTCCCCACTGTAGTCCTCACTCCATATGGGAGTGAGAGGCCAAGGATTTGACATGGCTGAGCAGTGCTGGGGCCTCCTGAGGCCACTTCAGTCTCTGTGCTCCTTGCGGAGCCGCGCCCGGGTCACTCTGCACACTGGAAGTGAACTGTGCTAAAGCTGGGGCTCAGCCCTGGATTCTGTCCTTTTGCACTCTCTTTTGCTCTTACACACACACCCACATACACCTCTCCCAGGAATTCTGGAGGATTCACTCGGACAGGTGTGAAAGAAAGAGTGAGGAAGAGAACTAGTGGTGGCACTGGGATTAGAACTGCTGCCTGTCAAGTTGCCAAGCTGCTGCTTAATTCCGGAGCCACCTTCTCCTCTCTTTAAATCCACTCTTGAGTATTCAGATAGTCCACAAAGCGCAAGTTAGCCACTCAGAGCTGCAGCGTCCTTGCGCCTTCCCCCCTCCACCCCCTCCTCTTGGAGCAGAAAGCAAGCTGCACGGCTCACAGGGAAAGTCGTGCTCTCACTCCTGGCCCCCGACGACCCTCTTGTGCTGGGCATGGACGTGGTCCTCTGAGGGCCAGGAAAGGGAGGAGCACATTGAGCAGGTGGTGAGTTGCCTGGGAGCCCGAGTGTCTACCCTACATCTGACGGTTCAGGCTGCCACCCCATGTAGCCACAGAGGCACCGTGCACAGATCGGCTGCCTGATGATAAATACATATCTTATGAAATAACGGGATGCCGCTAAATCATCAAATATTCTATCAACTGCAGCAACGATAAATGAATTACATAGGATGTTTTAATCACTCTTGAATTAATCAGTTTAGAGAATACTTCCTGGCGATTAGGGTAATACAAGATGTCAAAAATACCCTGATCGTGGCATTGAGAGACACAAGCAGCAGCCAGCACTAATAGAAATGATGGAGATTAATGTAAAACATTAAAAGAAGAAGGATCAACACGTGGTTGACCTAGAGAAGTTTAATACACGCCCGAGTACATTATTATCAAGGAATTGTAAGTGAAAAAAAGGCATTTTTTCCCCTAACATCATCCTAAAGTTAGCCCCAAATACCTGCCAATCAAAGTCTACTAATCTAGGCATATTCACATTCTACCTTGACGAGGACTTCTGAAAGTAAAACTTACAAATAGTGAGTTTAATTACAAATTAAATAACTGAGCCCAGTTGGCCAATACTCACAACTGACATCGATGGTAGTTTCCAAACTACTTCTGTTTGTGTTGTCTTTAACAAATTGTCACATTTATCTCCATGATTGATTTATGGGACACAGAGCTCCCTTGACACAGAATTACTAATAAAATGAAAGCTCAGGTTATAAAATTGTACTATCCAATGAGTTTTTAGTCCTTTTAAAATTTTTAATCCCCATCATTGGTCATTTGTGAAAAACAGATAAGAGCGACTTGCAAAGTTCCTATTTGCCTGCAGTTTGAAATCCCTTCTCTCCCCATCCAGGGAGTCCCAGTTTTCCAAAATGAATCTGGAGGACTACAAACTCAGTGCACACTGGGATCTGTCTGCCTCTTGATTCCTGCCTCACCTTAACCTGTCCCTATTCTAGTTTGTATTCATGAGTCCATGATTAAATGAGAACAGTTAATATTACATTAGCTGCAGACAGAAGTCCTCAGGTAATATAACTTTAATCAAAACAAAAACGATTTCACAACAGTTACATGGTACAGCTCGTCTGCCAAATTCATTTTAATACAGCAAAAGTCCTGGGTGTCCAAAGAGTTGCTGTTTACTTTAAAATGCTACTTCTGGATAAGTTTTAAGAAAGTCTCCTGGCCAACATAATTCATGCAAAATAAGTGAAAATGCACCATCCTGTCTAAGAAAGAAAAGAACAAAAAGTAGAGCATGAAGATCAAAGGCATTTCACACAAGCCATTCTAAGCCAAGTATGGAAAATAATCCTTTGTGTAGAATCACACATGAACATAAAACTAAAGACAAAGAAATAGCAATGAACTTTGATTTATTTGAGCAAATAAATGTGATAATTTGCTATATTTGCTGGGGGCTCCAACAGGCAGAGAAAGATCATGGCCTTTGTAGAGCAACAGACTTGGATTTTAATCCCAGATCTAAAACTTACCTAGCTTTCTGACCTTGAGTCATCCACTTGGATGTCTCTGAGCCTCTGTATCCCTATCTATATAACAGAAATAACAAATAGACCCATTTCTCAGATTTTTGTGAGGTTGAAATGAAGAGACATATATAAGAAGAACTTAGCCTAGTAGTGGGTCCACTTTAAGTGACCGTCAGTACCTGCTATTCTTACTTCCCTAAAATGCCCTAAGAAAACATCAGTGCCCTGAGGCTTGGGACCTCTGAGGAGACAGTTTGGTCACCTTGCAAACTGGCCCCCATGACATCTTATGAATGTTGCTAATTACAAAACCCTATTCAGAAGCCCATCGTATGAGAGCCTCAGGCTGCTGCTCCATCTGCTGGCTCTTACTAAAGGTGACAAAGAAGGCTGGAGATGGGATGTGAGAGGGTATGAGGGGGCAATTGGGGGAGGGAGGGTAGGCAACATACTTCATTATGAAGACATCTCTTCACTGATTACATTAGGTATGGGCAACAGTGGAATGCATATGCCAAAAGGGCTGCCATCAGCTGAGAGGACCTAATGGCAGATGGAATTTCAAGTGAAGGGTACTTAATTCAGTGGGCTCTGAATAGCCATTAGCTCACTGTTCATTTATTTGGTCTAATAACTAGTTTCTATAGAAAAGTGAACTATAAGGGGCGGGTGAGAGCATGTTACAGTCTTAAAGTAAAATGAGGTACACATCTAGAAATATTACTGCTAAAACCCAACACCCTATCTGGAAGGAAGTGCCTTGCCACATGGCCATATTCCCTCGAGGATGCCCTGCCTCAGGTCACCTGGGCTGGGCAATGAGACCATTCTGCCCTTACTCATGCTCCAGCTGTGCACCATCTTCTGGCCAGGTTCCCATGGTCAGACCTCCTACTTACCTATTCTTCCAGTTTCTCATCTAGATTCTTTCATTCTGGGCTCAAACTCGAACTGTCTCCTCCTCCTTCTCTCTGCCAGCCTCCCAGCCTCTGCCCCCGTTTGCTTGCCCCTTTCTGCCTGCATTCTTCTTGACCTCCGTCTGTGCTTGCTGTCAGCCTTACAACCCACAGACTCTCTGGTCATGGTCCCTTCCTTTGAAATTCTAAGGTATTCATCCATCTCCTCATGGCCTGCAGGGTACCCACTTCTGTCTTGTTGAGTCTTAGCCCTGCAACCAAGCACCATTTAGGATTAAAATCTAGTTTCCACTAAATCCCTACTTACTCCACTTCCATTAATGTTAATGGCTCTCTTCTGCGTAGGCTTGCCGTCCATCCCAGGAAAAGAAGAGACTGCAAAACTAGAGGTGTACAAACTGAAGTAGACTAATAAACGATCTAAATATATAAAATACATAAAGCAGGAAGCAAGTCTGACTTTGAATTCTGTCAATTAGAAAGTAAATGTTAGAGTTTTGAGAGTTGTCATATGCTCCTGACCTGTCTAATGATCACAGAACACTCTCCTAGTATAAAGTAACTAAATGACCGCTAAGCAGTGATCTCACTTTCTGATAACATATCTCATAAGGAAGTGAAAAGAACCTGACAGTCTGGATACGGTAGTTCCATGTCCAAGCTCTACCACACTAATTAGCTGTGCGATTTGAGACAATTCACTTCCTTACTCTCCAGCCTCCAGCCTACACAGCCTGTACAGAGAAGGCACAGGATACGTTACAAGTCCCTCATGTTTTGTATTTCACATATCAGTATAAAAATAATAGGGGATACATATAAGATTACCAACTTCGTGTTTTGTCAATAAAAAGATTACAAAACCAAACCGAATACTATCACTGTTACTCTTACAAAAGAAAGAATATTATAAAATCCAAGAGGTAATAAGGGTATAATCTCAGAATAAGGGGGAACTTTTTAAAAATAAAAGACAGTTAAAAATATGTATAGGATAGTTAACAAGCTCATGCTAACATCCAACATGTGTACGCATGTCCATGAGCACACACAAACACACGTTCGTGTATTTCCTATTGGGCTTCAGAAAAACCACCTTTCATCTTGGGCTGGTCACCAGGCGAGATCAGTTTGCAGCTGTCTTTTGGATTCTGTGATTTCATTTACTTCTATTTTATGTTATCCTATGTTGTCTATTTTGCTACATGTAGTAGTCTGTTTTCAATGTTCAGTTCTCTATCTGCTGTGCATGGATTATTTCCAATGTGAATTATTGATGCAACTTTTCAAGTCCTAGGTACACTCTCTCTTCCTATGCTTGTGGTTTTTAAATACATAAGAAATACCAACTAATTTTTATACTAACCAATACAAACATACTTAAGAAGGCAAACTCTATGTAATAAGTCATATATGACATGTAGTATATACCTTATCTATAAAACTGAGTCATCCTAAAATGAAACTCAACCAAAAGATCATTTACAATCCCTTTTGCTGGGAGGACACGTTCCACATAACATGCCATATTGTCTACCACATGATATGCATCCCAAAGCCAAACATAAATTCTTAAGGGTGGCTACAAAGGCAGGAGGAAAATCAGGCAAGCATGGGTTCCTAGAAGCTTTGGGGGGAAAAAAAGTGCTTCGAGGAGAAAGTAGCCGTTCATTAAGATATAGACACAGAATTCACCATTGGCTTTGGCAATATCTAAGTCATAGGCAACCTTGGTCAGAGCTGTTTCAGCAGCATGGTGGGGATGTAACCTCAGTTGTGTATTGAGGAGTTAGTGTGAGGAGCAGAAATGGACAGAGTAAATAAACATACTGTCAAAAGGAGTAGAGAAATGGGATGTTAGGAAGTGGTGGTGCGAGGTCAAGGTTTTTGTTTGGTTTGGTTTGGTTTTTTAAGAGGGACGATATTATGGCATATTTATGTACTGATGAGCAGAAGGCAGTGGAGGGGGAAAAAGTGTTGCAGAATAGAAAACAGATGATTGTAAAAGCAAAGTCCTTGAGAAGGAGAGAGCGAGTCAGGACATAGCTGGAGAGGCTGGCCTGACATAGGGGCACAGACACTTGTGGATACTTCTTCCATTGTAACAGGTGCCTGGGTACATAAGCAGCCGGGTTGGAGGAATTAAAGATGAGAGGATGAGATGGTACTTGTCTGATTGTGTCTATTTTTCTCTATGAAGTACGTGGCAAGCTCATCTGCTAAGAGTGGGGTGTGAGTATCTGAAATGGGAGGGGAAAGTAAAAGTAGGAATAATTGTCTTGGAGATCAGGAACATGGAACTGTGATTTGCTAGGGAAATAGAACAGAACTATCTGTCAATGTTGAAGGGAGAGTGAGAAGGAGGATAATGTGTAACACAGGCGGGGGCTCTCTGTATACTCAGGGGATAGAGATAAAGAAGGAGGCAGAGGCAAAGAAAGGAGATGAAGGCCAAGTAGCTCTGATGATTTAGCTGTTAGGTTCTGGTTTCCCAACACTGATTAATTAACCACAGTTCACAGTCCTCCAACTGCTCTAATCTATAGGAAACTTCATTCTGAATGGAATAAGCAGAGAGCCCAGAGGTAGGAGCAATGACTTTCTGGGATCCCACACTGGGTGGCTGGATGGCTCCTGTCATAGTATCCAGAAGGCCTGATGAAATGAAGGCCAAAGCCAAATATGGTCCCAAAGCTTAAGCATCTCTTCTGGGACTAACTGAATTCAGCTCTGTGTCTAGAGGAGCATAAAGAACTCGATAAACCCTTATTCCTCTGAGAGAAATCCTTCCTACACAAGACTAAAGGGAGTTTCTGAAGTGCTTTAAGGAGAACTACTTTTTATCCTGTGGATATTTTGTGTTGAAGCAAGCATCTTACACATTTCATATGTGATTGTTGTCATAAAACATTTTAAAAGACAATCATCTTTTATAATGTTGGATTGACAAGATTTTCAAAGCATTTGTGGTATTTAAAGATACAAGGACTTCCTCACTGGAAACAAAAATGAGGCCACAATTCAGGTTTTCCTGGTAGCTTCTGAAGACATTGCCATGGGCATATTAGGGGTCTTAAATTAAGTACTATCACCCCATTTACAAAAGAAAGCTTTTAAATATGTATCTTTGGCTCTTAGGTTTTGAAAAGGTCTTCCCTTGGCATTCACAATCCCTCACCCTAAAGAAACCACTGCAGTCTCGTTCTAAACATATAGCTAATAATTTTAATATCTGTTTTAAAATGAGAAACCCAGATTTCAGCTTGATTTTCTTTGAGCTACATTTCCCTTAAAGCAATGTAAATGGAATAGACTTTATAAATTGTCCCCACACATGCCCTCAATAAAAATGTGACACCAGAATACACTTGATAGAAAGTGGCTCCACTTTCAGACTAACCTCTAATGAACTTGGCGCCTTATTGACTCTCTAAACCCTGCACTTAGGATTGTCTTAATTGCCAGTGGATGACACTGTGATTCCACAGAAACAGGGTTACAATTGCTCTTCTTTGACAGTGATGCTCCTTAAGAACGAGCCGTGTGCATGGGAACCGAATCCTTACCGGCTCCCCTATTATTTATAACTCTAATTAAAACACTTTTATCTATTAATGCCAAGTGACACTGCTAAATATATTCAGGGAAGTTCACATTTTTTCTGTACTTCTGAAATCTCTTAGATCTGTGCCCACTTCCATGTGGTTTAACTGCTCACTAAAATGAAACGATAGCTAAGAATAACTCACTTTCATTAGATTTATAAATCTCATTAATTAATTCTACATCTCTAATGGTGTAGAGACCAAACTCGAATGCAAGATCTAATTAAAGAGAAGTAAAAAAACGTTAAGAAACAACACTGAGATTGAAACACAGAAGTAACTGTTTAGCCTCAAATTAATGAGGCGCTATGCTAAACAAGCATGTCCATTAATCCCTAATGAGGATTTTAAACACATTGAAACTTTCTAATACAAAATGTTTGCCTTCCTTTTATCCAATAACAAATAAGCCAATAATTTTCTGGCTCTAAATGACACTATTAACTGTCACGGCATGTTTTATTTGACAAACCCTCCATTCAAATACTGTAAAACCAATTAATTTGCCCGCTGTGAAATGTGTTTCTTGATAGCTTTTAGGTGATTTTTTTTCTTCTCAAAGAAATGTAAATAGGAGGTCAATGTAGGTGCCTGCTTTTGCTTTAAAAAAAAATATGCCATCGTAGCTATAGGTTGTCAGCTCAGTTTGCATTCAGATGAATTAAAGGACAAACTTCTTTTTGCTATCATCAATCTCACATTGGTTTCCTGATAAGTCAACTATATCAGAGTAAATCTTGATTCTCATGGAGATGGTCACATATCTGAGAAGGGAGAATGGGTACAATTCTCACTTTATCCATTTAGAAATAATGGTTCTCAACTCTGCCACTTACCTTTCTTGCTTTCTTAAGCAACCTGGCTTTGTTACCTATCTCCTGGTACATCCAGCCTTCCCCAAAATATACCTGCATGTGTGTCCTGGAAATTGCTCTCTAAAGTAGAATTTATTCCTAATGCTTTTATTTGAAAACACCATAATTTGTTACACTTTTTTTGTTGGCAGAAAAATCAATGAAGCAAACACGAGAAGTTCCTGTTTCTTAAACTCCCCCTGGGCCTTGCTTAGTATCTCCAGTTAGCTACAGACATGGCCCCAAGACCCCATCTGTCCAGCATTTATGGGAGACTTTTGAAACTCCTGGATCACGGAAGGACATGGCGCTTTTCCAGAAAATCACTCTACAAAAAACACAGACCCTTAACACAGTGTGTGTCATAAAGAAAGAGTCTGTGACATTAAGTATGGGCCGGCTCTGTGGAGTGTCTCAATCACATTGCATTACACATTGAAACCAAAGAAAGAGTGATGCATGGTGCACCGGGGCTTATGAAGGCTAACGGTTTATGCCAATTAATGTGGACAGCATATGCACAGCACCAATGACCTAGCCTGCCTCACATCTGTAGGAAAACGCAGTACTGATTATCTCTGAGCTGTGAAAATATGCAAAATAAACAGGCAGCTAGCAGGTGTTTATAATTTTAGGTACAAACACAACAGATTACTGATAAAGCAAACTCATTTTAATGAAATAACCAAACTTAGTCTTGATAAGAAACGATGTGTCAAAAATACTTTCAAGATTGGGATTTGGAGAAACTGCTCATTTTAAAGAAATAATCTGAAATGAAAACCATACATTGAATCCCCACTATGCACAAAGCACTGAGCTAAACACCATGGGAAATTCAGTAGATGATAAATGGTAAATGGCCATGGGAGTCTAGGGCTTAAAGGTTTGTCCTTCCAAAAATTCATGCGGAAATTGAATTGCCACTGTAACAGTATTAAGAGGTGACACTGTTAAGAGGTGATTAGGCCATGCAGGATTAATGCCATTATCATAGGAGTGGGTTCCTCATTAAAAAAATAACAACTATAGCCTCCTTTTGCTTCTCTTTCTCTCCCCTTGCCCTTTCTCTTTGTCCTTCCTCCATGTGATGCCTTCTGCCATGTTATGATGCAAAAAGAAGGCCCTTGCCAGATGCTGGTACCTTGATCTTGGAGTTCTCAACTTCCAAAACTGTGAGCCAATACATTTCTGTTCATTATAAATTACACAGGCTCAATTATGCTATCATAGCAGTACAAAATGAACTAAGACGAGGAATATACAACATGTCCCAAAAGTCACTCCTGAAGTCACCAAACATAGGGAACATGGGAAATTTTAGCCAAATGTACCTTTATATAAACAAAAGATTCATTACAAAATTTTCAAGGGGGTGGCCAACACATCAAGGATATTTTGTAAATAGTCTGTAAAATTTTGTAATGAAAATTGTGTAAATAAAGGTACGTTTAGCTACAATTTTCCATTTTCCCTTTGTGGACTGACTTTAGTGGTGACCTTTCAGACACCTTGTATGCGTGGTCATTATAAAAATTTTGAGATACACAAAATTCAAGAAATATAAAATCCATGTTGATAAAAACAAATGAAGCCCCCCGCTGCCCAGCAGCATCAATACACCAAGCAAGTTGAGATTTGCACAGGTGAATCAGAAAAGATATTGGTAATTATATTACTTGGAAGTGAAACAATAGACTATAACACAGTCTATCTCAAAACTTTTGTAGTAACCCACATATACTGTGCATGAGTAGATAAGACATATATACCTAAAGTGAGTAATGACAGTGCAAGTTGGGATGTATGTTCTGATCCCTGAATCACGCACATGGGCAGAAGAATTCTTCTTTGAGTGGGTACCAGAAGCATCTTTTATGGCACAGTTTCATGGCCAAATATAGAAATTTCCAGAATATCCAGTTATGGGGAAAATGAATTGAAATCAGGACTATATTAGAAACCTCAGATTGTGCGTTGATCCTATTTTAGAAGCCAGCTACATGGCTCTGACAATAACTATTACAGGAAATCACAAAAGAGAAAAATGTCCATGGACCCAGGATGCTCAAAGTAGTGAGATATGACCTTAACTTGAAAAAAAGAAAAAAAAAAATTCAGATAGGCAGTGACTAGGGCATTTTAAAAAGACAAAACATAGTTTCCTGAAAGCACTTAGTTCTGGCATAGTCGAATGTAACTGGCTAAGAACAGAAAATGTGATAGATTAATCTGACAAAAGAGTTTCTCTGAGCACGCTGGACATCACTATATAGCACTCTTTCCCGACCCTCAGGATTCCTTAAGTATTCCATGAGATCTTAATTAACTTTCCCGAACTAATGGTCTTGAAGAAACACTTTTGGTTCACTAACAAACTGTAAGACTTTGGGCAAGCCATTGTTTCCTCAGATGTAAAACAAAGGGATTAGCCTAGAGTCCAGCTTCCAAGGTGACTCCTGCCTGTTAAAAGAAATATATCAATCTGTGGTCCAAAGCAGATTAATTTCAAAGCTTCAACTTGTGTTAGCTGTTCTCTAATTAGTAGAAGTCTCCAATCTAAAATTAAAAGCTGCACCTTTCATAGGCACAAAGCCTGCATGATCTGCAAAAGTAAAAATGTCAACCCATCCCAGCAAGTCATGAAAACAGACAGACAACATGCTTTGGAATTACAGTGGAAGCATTAAAATGTAGACAGTTCAATCATTAATATCAAGGAGACCACAATGACAATTAGATGTCATTTTCCAAAATAACATGTTGGCTCCAAAGCTAAAGAGACTCAATCACAAGAGAACTTCTAGTTGAATAAGAGGTCATTGCTGTGTGGTAGTGAAAATATAATCTATACTTGGCTAAGTCAATAAACTTGAAGCTGAAACATGTAGAAATGGCTCTATTTGAAAAGATTATTTTGAAAAGAAACCCTCGATTGTTCCTAAATCTTCCATTTAATTCAAGATTTGGGAATGTACTGAGACCACCAGACATCAAGTGTGCTGGCGACCTTTTCAACTGTCAGACCAGACAGATTTTTATCTTATGCGAATCAACCCAAAGCCTCAAAGGTGCAGTGCCAGAGTATATGAATCCATTCCACTAGACAGTCATTGAAATTATAATTCAAAGTTCAACTTACTTTCGCATTTTCTCCTGCAATACTTTTGGCAGCCCAGGGCAGAAAGTCGAAACCTGATTTCCAATGGAGACCACTTCTAGTGGTTTCTAAAAGTTGGCAGCAAGAATTCCTTCTTGTCAAAGAGATCAGCAGATACTGGATTTCATTAATTTACTTTCAATGACTGCTGCTCACTCTTAGGAAGCCTTTCTTTACCTAAGGACGTTGACCTGTTGTAGGACCCCATCAGAAACAGACAGGAAGAGACACTGATATATTAGGAGATTGGGAAATTCCCCCCAGTGGCCTTCACAGACTCCACAAATTCCATTTATTCTCACTGATGCCACGAGCACAAAAAACAAGATTTGTAGCCAAGACATATAGCTGGAATCTGTAAAAGCTCTCAACTCAAGATAAATAAACTCACCAATATATGCTATACTATAAAGTGTTATTTGAAGATCCTTAGACTCTGTTTTAAGGTCTTTCCTCATGCAAAAGGGGTATCATAAGAGAAAAGACCTTTTACATCTAAAATAACGTACCAATTTAAATGGTGCAATTAGTAATACTTAGTGTGCATTTAGTTGGGTATTTAGAAATCTCTGTGCTGAGGGCATTCTGTAAATAAAAATTTATTATGATCATGCTAATATTGAAATTATCTAGCCTAGCACTTAAGTATACTTATAAAATACGCTTCATTACCTTTTAAATGTTTTGCCTTTGTTTTACAATCTGTGCTCTAAAGGAAAGCACAGCACCTTATCAGGATGCCACAAAGTTTTAGAGCAGCATCTAACATCTATTATGTAATGTTAAGCTCTCCAATTAGCATTTTCAAGATTCTCAGTTAGTGTTCTTTACAAATGATAATCTAATCCCAGGAGATATCTCCTAAAACCTCCAAGTGAAGATATTAACCCTTCAATTTTAAACTGCTGAGAACAGCATCCTGATGTCAGATGCAAGCAAAAAGGAATGAAGGCATTTATATGAAAGTGATATTAAGAATATCCTTCTATTATTACTGCTACTAAGACGGTTGCTGATACAAATAATTTCTTGGAAGTTAAGAGTCCTTGCCAGGTTACAAAATCCTTTTCCATTCCCTCTACCCCACACCCACGTATCATGTTTTGCTCACAAAAACTGTCTGCCAGTTTTTGGCCAGAGCCAGGTTTGAACCCGCCACCTCCAGTATATGGGGCCAGCATCCTACTCATCAAGCCACAGGCACCACCCACACAAAAACTCTCTGAAGTAGGTAAAGAAGATAGAGTGAGTTTCATTTTTTAAGATAAAAAAAACTGACTCTTCAGAATACATGAGTTGTCTGAGGCTTATGGCTAGTCAGTATTGAAGACCAGCACCTGGGTTTTTGGCTACTCAATCCAGCCTTTATTCCACTATTTCTTCTTTTTATTTCAAATTGATCTGAGGATATAAAGTTTTAGGTTCCATTGTTCTCACTTCCAGGATAAAGTTCCAGTTGTAGAAGAGCCCCTCACCCAGGGGGCGTGTTATACACCCTCATGATGTGCACGTTAGGGGAGATCCCGTCTCACGCTTTCCCCCCTCTGCCAATCGTCCTCCCTGCTCCCTCCTTCTACCCCCATACTAAACTATATTTGTGTTTTATTGTTCATGTGAGCATATAATTGTTTATATATTGGTTTCATATTACTATGGAGTACTTTGGATATTTATTTTGCTATTCTATTTTTTTTGGAGACACAGTTTTACTATGTCACCCTTGGTAGGGTGCCGTGGCATCACAGCTCACAGCAACCTCAAACTCTTTAACCAATTCTCTTGCCTCAGCCTCCTAAGTAGCTGGGACTACAGGCGCCCACCACAACGCCAACTATTCTTTTGTTGCAGTTGTCATTGATGTTTAGCTGGCCCGGGCTGGGTTTGAACCCACCACCCTCGGTGCATGCTTTGACTAAGAAGAATGTATTTCAACTCCATCCAGGTAAATGTAAAACATGTAAAGTCTCCATCTTTTTTAGTGGCTGAATAGTATTCCATATAGGAATATATAGGACCTCACCTAATATGTCACAGTTTGTTGATCCATCCATGGGTTTATGGGTACTTACTTACGTTGCTCCCAGGACTTGACAATTAGGAATTGAGCCACAATAAACATTCTGGTGCAAATGTCTTTCTGGTAAAATGATTATTGTTCTTCTGGGTAGATACCTTGTAATGGGATTGCAGGATCAAATGGAAGGTCTGGGATTTGATCAAGTTGAAAAGCTTTTGCACAGCTAAGGGTACCACAAACAAAGCAAACAGACCGCCTTTGGAATCGGAGAAGATTTTTGCATGTTATGAATCTGACAAAGGCCTGATAACTAGAATCTACAGAGAACTCAAATTAAACAATAAGAAAAGTGCAGACACCCTCCTTTATAAGTGGGCAAGAGAATTAAACAGAAACTTCTCCGAGGATGACAGATGAATGGCCTACAAACACATGAGAAAATGCTTATCGTCTTTAATCATCAGAGAAATGCAAATCAAAACTACTCAGAGATGTTACCTAAGTCCAGTAAACTTGGCCCACATTACAAAGTCCCAAAACTGCAGATGCTGACATGGATGTGTTGCAAAGGGAACAGCTGCAAACTAATACGGCCTTTTTGGAGAGAAGTATGGAGAACCCTCAAAGATCTAAACGTAGACCTTCCATCTCATCCTACAATCCCATTACTAGGTATTTTCCACTATTTCTTTTTTTAGTTTTATTTTTGTATTTTTAATTATTATTGATACATAACAGTTCTACCTATTTATAAGGTGCATATGACAATGTGATGTTTTGATACAGATATACAATATGTAATGATCTAGAAAAAGAAGGAATACTCCCCAACACATTCTATAAAGCAAACATCATCCTGATCCCCAAACCAGGAAAAGACTCAACAAGAAAAGAAAATTATAGACCAATATCTCTAATGAATATTGATACAAAAATATTCAATAAGATCCTAGCAAACAAAATCCAGCAACACATCAAACAAATCATACACCATGACCAAGTGAATTTTATCCCAGACTCTCAAGGCTGGCTCAATATACGTAAATCTATAAATATAATACATCACATAAACAAATTAAAAAACAAAGACCATATGATTCTCTCAATTGATGCAAAAAAAAATTTGATAATATCTAGCATCCTTTTATGATCAGAACACTTAAGAAAATAGGTATAGAAGGGACATTTCTTAATAGAAAGAGGCCATCTACAGCAAACCTACAGCCAATATCACATTGACTGGAGTAAAATTTATGTTTACATGAAAGGACTTGGAACATATTCTCCTGAGTAAAGTATCTCAAGAATGGAGAAAAAAGTATCCAATGTATGGGCAGTGCCTGTGGCTCAAAGGAGTAGGGCACCGACCCCATATGCCAGAAGTGGTGGGTTCAAATCCAGCCATGGCCAAAAACTGCAAAAAAAAAAAAAAGTATCCAATGTACTAAGTATTTCCATGAAACCAACTTATATTTACTCACACTTTCTTATGAAAGATAGAACACAACTATAGCCCAGGATGAAGGAAAGAAATGGAGTGGGAAGGGAGGGGAGAAGGGAGGTTTGATAGAGGGAGGGTAAAAGGCGGCACCACACCTATGGAGCATATTGCAAAGGTACAAGTCAAATCTGTCAAGTGTAGAACACAAATGTCTTTTTTTTGTGTGTGTGTGTAGTTTATGGCCAGGGCTGGGTTCGAACCCGCCATCTCTGGTATATGGAGCCAGTGCCCTACTTCTTTGAGCCACAGGCACTGCCCAAACATAAATGTCTTAACACAATAATCAAGTAAATGAGGTGAAAGCTATGTCGATTGGTTTGATGTAAGCACATCAGATTGTATGAAAAAAAATCAACACAGTGTACCCCACATATGCATAAATGTATTCATGATCTATGCATATATGACTTAATATAAAAAATAAAAAAATGAACAAAAATTTATTCACAGAGTCCTCACTGAAGCCATAGCAATTCAAGAACCAAGTTGATGAACTACAACGAGCCCCTCCCCAAGACGAAAAATTACATATCTTTGTTATAGAGTAAATAATGGCATCACAAATTCCAAACCTGCTAGCAACATAAAAGCCAAAATGTTGTAGATCTAAAAAGGGGCCAACAAAATGGCACATCAAAAACTTGAGAGTGGAAGAAGCTTGTCTTGAGGGGGTATGCGCAGCCTGTGCAATGACGACTTAGAGTACCTAGAAGGGCATGTGCAGTTATCTCTGACCTACCAACCCTTTTCCCCATCCAGGACTCCTAAGTGGCTAAGCGCTCAGGACTCAGGTTCAGCACTGAGTTCAGTACCTTAATACTCTAGTTCTTGACTATTTAGCTTTTGTTTCTTGGTTATGTTACACCCGTTTGAAGGATATTCCTCCGAGTTCACTGGCAGTGCAAAGCACCTTGTATACTGACTGCCTTCCCACCAACACTCACACCCGATATTGATTTTAGGAGTTATAAATCTGTGGTAAAATGAGCTTACTAGTGCCATGGCAGAATGAAAGAAGACACATGCTCAGTCAACATAGCACACTCTTTCCCTTCCATTGCTCATTTCAAGGAACAGAGAAACAGCTAAAAACAGCAGGTACAACCATTCCATCTTCAGGAATTCTGGTTACTTACAGTAAAACAGGCACTCTGAAAAATGACCGACACTGGCAGGCAGCCATTACCAGTACAGTAGAGGCCTTTGGCCTAAAGTATTCAAGCTTTGACCAAAATCTACTAAATCTGTTGGAGGACAGGGAGGAGAAGAGCCAGGTCATAAATGAAATACCTCTGATAATAAATGTGTCATTCTTCACATGCAAAATGAATGCTCCTACCCCATTCTCAATGGAATATTTCTGAGTTGCTTGTCCAATAATGAATGGACATATTTTTCTTTTAGTAGGCTCTTGACAGAAAAGGCTCTGGGCATTATACATTCTAACCTTCTACCTTTTGGCCCATTTTAAAGATGAGGATAAATACAGTACAGAGAGGTGAAATGATTTGCCCAAGGTCACACAGCCATATGAATGGAAGGTCTGGGCTCAACAAGAATCCACTTGCTTTGAAAAGGCCAAGTTCTTATTATCACATCATATAACCACTGCTTATGTGACTCCAATGACAGGAGGCTCATTAGTTGTGTTTCTATCTGATTCATTTTAATTTATTTCAATGTAAACAACTCAAAGAGCTCTGATCAAGTTTCTTCTACTGAAAATCTACTAGATCTATCTACACAGTCTCCTCTGTATTCTGTTGGGAAGGAGTGATGGGGGGCAGTAGGCTTATATACCATCTTACCCAAGAAAAAAGTATCCAAATATAGTCTCTCTTCAAGAATTTTGAATAGTAAGATGATGGGGTGATTGTCAAGACTGTGACAGAGAGATGCACAAGAAACCAGTGTGAAAGCAAGCACAGAAGCTACATGAAATGGAAGCAAAGTCTACATGTACCTCTTTGATAAGCTTCCTCTCCAATCACCCAGCAATGTAGGCCCAGCCCTGCACCACTTATACCAACAAAGACTGGACCCTTAGGAAGTCAGAATCCAGCTTTGCCTAGAGTCAGGTGTGCTAGGCAAAGGGCTAGAGTTCCTCCTTTGAGTTTTTGGCTGTAGAACATGGTGAGGTTAACTGGTGTGCAAGAGGTCATGGCCTTGTTCAGTATAAAGAACTGAGCCTGTCAATGCAAACTGATGAAGTAATATAATGCTAGTAAAATGGAAGTTTGGAGAAAAGAATGTTGGATGAATAAACCTATTTTGAAAATTACAATTTAAGTGCAGAAAATAACTGTATTTATAAATTTCTGGGAAGACATGCATTTGAGCAGCTGCAACTGTCCTACTCCTGTAAAGGATCCATCTGTGCCTCCTTTCTAATGGTGTCTGTGAGTTATACTTTTGAAAATTTAGGCAATTTCCTGCTTATTTTTTTTTTCCTTCTCCTGGTCTAACTTCACTATTACAGCCCTAACATCGAGCCCTTAAATGGAAGGGGACACCAAAAAGAAAATGATCACTTTCAATGGGGCTCCCTAATTAGGTACTATGGTATACCCCATCTGTCAGATCACAGGCTAACAGTGACCTCCTGGCCTAGTTCATCTAGAGTTGAAACTTGATCCCAAGGGCAGCTATATAAACTATATTATATTCTCCTAAATATAGGAATATCTATTAAAAATAGTAGTTGTGCTAAAATGTTATTTTTATTTTGTAAAACTCCTTTGTTGTACAATATAACATGATGTAATGAAAATGAGAATATAAATTGCAGTTCAATGAGCCCAATGTATCCATGGTTCTGATGAGCATAAGTTATATGTAGTATATACCTAGCTGTGTAGAATAAACAAAATATGATGATATTTCCTTGCATTCATAATCACCATGGCTAATCAAATAGGTTCAAATTAATGTATACCAAAAAATACAATGTAGAACTCAACAAGCTATTGTGTAATTCTCAAAAAGAAACTGATTAAAATATCCATGAGAGGATTTGGTGCCATTTTTCTTTGTACACACAAATTAAATTTAACTAGGAGGTAAGATTATGCTGAGGCTATTTAATACAGACACGTAATTCAGGAGCAAAAGTTTGAAAAAAAAATATTAATTGAGCTGCTATGAATTTCTACTTGTGAAATTTTAATGTTTTTCCTTGCAAATGTGAAATGTCTATTTGAAAGAGTATATAGAATAAATATATACTGGGCCATGACTAACAATCTAATGGCAAAATGGGTCTTCCTTATGGGAATTTCAAAGCCTTATTTTTCAAAGGTTGCATTTCTCACAAGTTCCCTCTAATGGACTCACAACTGGCTGGTTGGTTCTGTTTGGCTGTAATGAGAGAAAATCTGCTCTTTATAGTATTATCATCACCTAAAGCTTTCAAAGTGAACAGATCTGGTAGCCTGGTCCTGTTTGAAATCCTCTTTCAACCTTGAGCATGGCCAAACTAACCCTTTGATAACCAGATCCACTGACTAGACAATACAACATATCAACAGAGTTATTTCACATCTCTCTGTTTTCAGAGGTTGGCAATGAATAAATTTCATAATAAGCCAGGCTAGTTATGAGATTGCGATATATCAACAACAGAGAGGGAATCTAAAATACATCTGGTTTATCATGTGAGAAGAGGGGTAGCCCATGGGAAAAAGCCCTGCAGCTGAACCTAGAAGATTCTGGTTCTACCCTCTGCCTCTGGATCTCTCTCAAGTTCTTCATATATAGGAAATGAAGATGCTGGAGAGCAACTATCCCAGATTTTGCAGAACTCTCAAACATGTAAGAGTATGACTAGTGGTCAAATAAATTGATTATCAAGGTTGAGAGTAATAATTTCACAAAACTGCACAGCTACTGCTTTCTTTCAGGAGTGCTCCTTTCTAGAACACTCTCAGTAAGGACTGGGCTCTCAGATGTTTTCCATTTTGTCAAGTCAACTTTTGACAGCCTCAAAGCACATCACATGGCCCATTCCTCTGTATTATTTTGGTAGTGAGGGTCTATTTTTCAGCAGGATTCCTTTATCTCACTGTGTGTCTGTGGCAAATCCCTCTTGCTCTCTTGAAATGAAGCATTCTAATTGTCTCTCTGGTCTATTGGTTCTTTCTGGCTATCTGGCTCCTGTGTTATACGCATTTAGAACCATGATTCTTAAGGTCTCAGAGAGTTTTCTGGAGAATTATTTATCTTTAGTAGTAACCAGTATTTCTAATGAAATTCAGGGGACACAGATTCTATTGGAATAGTGGTATGCTCATGGGAAAACATGTGGGACCACAAAAACTCAATCCACTATCCTTTTACTGCACCAAGGTTCCTCTACTTTCCCAGGGTCTAGATAAGGATTATAGGACTAGATTCTTAACTGGCTGAGATAAGGCATGGAGACATATTTTCTAAAATTGGCAGACTACATCTCTATAGAGGCAATATATTCTCAGTATACAATTAAAAGCAATTTGAGACCAAATAACAATCATTTCAAGAGAAGACCGAGAATAATATTCTTCAGCAGTTCAGATGGGAAAGACGCCAACACAGCTACTAAATACATAAAGAAATTAATGCCTGGCAAAAATGTCTTCCTCTGGAACATATTCACACGAGCATCAGTTCAGCCTCTTTTGTAAACAGGCAGTAAGTTGTATACATGGGCACAATAATCTGGGCCGACATACCCATGCCACACAAGCAAGGCTGGCAACTGACATTCATAAATTGTTTTAATGCACTTTGAAAAACAGAGTAAATGTAACAGCTTAAAACCTGAAACTGATGTAAATCTGTTTTTCAAAATCCAACTGCGTAACAAGCAAGCTGTATTGCTCCGAGAGGCCCTCCATGCGCCGCTAGCAGGGCATTAGCCTCAGACTGCAGGCGCTGATGGGAGTTACCGAGAGCAGTGCAGCAGCTGAAACAAAGAGGGCCTCATTATCATGCGAGGCACAGCATCCTTCAGATGTGATGAGAAACGTGACTGCATGACAAACCAGTCCTGGGGAAATTTCAAAATATGACCACCCGAGCATAAAGAAGAGGATGGTGAGAACAGACGCAGGACAGTGGGAGGGTGGGTCAACTCTGCACAGAGAATGTTGGTTTAGGCTCCAAACAGAAATTGGCATGGCCACTCTGACCTGCAGTCATGCAAGCTTTATAGTCACAGAGATCCACGCAGACACGGTTCTTGATACATGGCTCTGTGGAACTGCTTAAAACAGACAACTAAATGAAAGTGCACCATTCCTGCATCACTTTTATTGCACTGTCATTTAGTACGCATTTTGACTCATTATTCTATCCTGCTTTACAGGTATAAAACCAATCGCAGCCTGTGGATACTTTCGAGGAAAGATAGACAATCCCTAAAGCTTTCTCTCTCCTTTAAACGATTTTTCCATGATGTCTAAACCACTTAGGAGGTGCTGCTAAAGGTATATGTCAACTTTCAGATAACAAGAATGACAATGTAGTCACCCACTGAGAAGGCCCACATTAGGACCTGAAAGCTGATAATGAACAATGTCCTTTTAACCAAAATATGAAACTTCTTCCACAAAATGTGCTACTATATCTTTTGTAGTTGTTGACCACAAGATAACTGAGATACAGAGTTTGCAAATTCCTAGGCTCAGATCAATACAACTCCCTAGCTCTAGAGTCTCTTTATTGATGGCAATCTCTTTCATTGTAGCAATTACAGATTCAGCATCTTTTAATCACTTTCAACATGACAACTACACGTATCTGTATCTCTGTGATTTACAACAATTGACACAGAGTGAAAAATCAGTGATTATGAAGTTGGCTTTTTGGTGTTACTGATTTTCTCGTCTACTTCCACCAAACAGCGAGTAATGCACATTTAGCCACTGTTGCAATGCTGAGACAAGCAGGCAAAAAGGAAATGTGAATCTGACTGTGACACGCCTGTGCTACTGAATTGAAACTATAATGAAAAACAATGTTGGTGGGAACTTTGCATTTTTCTAGTTTCTGTACAAGTACCTATCTGTCCATAATATATTGCTGTCATTGAAAATTTTTTTCTAACAAAATTACATACACCATACACTTCAGAAATTTAAGAGATACATTTCAGTTTAGAGTGATAAACTGGCTTTACCAGACTACGTACTAAATATCACACCTCAAAGACACAATTTGAACTGCTCAAACACACTTATGTACACACGCAGGGTCACAATGTTGATTCTAGTTCACACAATTTGTTCAGAAAGTTGGTTAACCTCTCACACCATTCTTAAACAGTGTATCAGTTTCTTTTCAGTACATATTGATTGGATATAGGCACTCTCCAGGTTACAAATGAGATAGGTCCTATAGGTTTGTTCTTAACTTCAACTTGCATGTAAGTGGTAACAGGCACATTTACCTGTTACCTGTAATAGCCCCTGTTCATAACACCAAGTCATATGTCAGTCAGATGTTTGTAACTCGGGGACTTGCCGTAATAGCCCCCATTTGTAAGTGCAAGTTGTACATAGAGGTTTGTAACTTGGGAACCGCCTGCATAAAATCATGAAATGAAATGGGAAAAAATTTCAAACTTCAATCCTGATAAGTATTTGTGACTAGATGTTTAAGTTTTCATCATTCCTTCAGATAAGTTTTCATTCACTTATTTAGCAAAGATTTGAGTAATAGCTACTATTTACTGAGCATATATTAGGTGTGGGTGCTTGGTATATATATGAACACTAATGTTCATAGCTCCCGTTTAGGTAGGAATCAGGAGCCTCACATTTAGATGGGGAAGAAGACTCGGACTGCCTGGCTCATGGGTAGAGAAAAATGAGATTAGAACCCAGGCCTGTTGGCTTTCACTACATCAGGCCCATTGCTTGTTTTACTGTAGTCCAGGCACTGAATTAAATGATACTATAGGGGCTTCGAGACAAATGAAATATAGACTATATTGTTAATGGCTATTATTATGGGTTGGATTGTGTCCTCTGCAAAATTTATGTTGAAGTCCTAATCCCCAGTACCCCAGAGTATGATCTTATTTAGGGACAGGACCTTTATAGAGGTATTCAACTTAAAATTAGGTTGGGATCTAATTCAATAGGACTAGAATCCTTATGAAAGGGGGAAATTGGGAGAAATTTACACATAAAGGGAAGATGATGTGCAGGCTCAGGAGGAGACAATAAACCCTTCCACAAGCCAGAGAGAGCTCTGGGGTGAGATTCTGTCTCGCAGTCCTTAGAAAGAAACTTTCCTGCCAGCACCTCGATCATGGAATTCTATCACCTCTAGAGTGGGAGGCAACAAAGGTCTGTTGTTTAAGCCAAAGCCACTCAGTTTGTGGTACTTTGTTCTGGTGGCCCTAGTAAAGTAATTCGGTAACATATCCTCGTTAGTGGGACAAGACAAATACTTGAATGCCTGTGCTACAAGGGAGACTATAGAAAATGACAAAAGCAAGGTATGAACAATATTCAATGGCAAGGGGCAGAGTTAATGGCTGGGGAGGGAGCAGAAGGGAACAGCTTGGTGCATTTCCTATATTTATAAAGGGACAACAGAAATAATAACAGCAGTAACAATGATGATGGTAATGATACAGCCACATTTACAAAGTCCTTCATACAGGATAAGCATTGTGCTAAATGCCCCGCAAGGATTATCTCATTTAATCCTCACAGCAATTCTCCGATGTGAGTTTCAGTGTTATCCCTCTGTTCCACTGGGCGCCTTGCCAGGCCACGGACCTAGGGATGAAGTGGGTCAGTTCTGTTGTCCATGCAGCAGCTATGCAGACTGTATCACTCTTACCAGATCAAGGCCAGTCTGGAGGAGGTGGCCGTACCGCTGACCTCAGTGCTCCCTCCAAAAGATCTCCTGTGTTACTCATAGACCAATTTGTCTTCAGTGTGGCTTATTTTCCTTATGGCATTGGGTTACAAGCCACTGCTAATTAATTTTTTACAGCTGACCTGCCTTCCTTATAGCGGGGAGGATATTCTTATAAGAGAGCCAGTTCCTTAGAGCTAGGCTGACAGAGCACAAAGTCAAAACAGTAAATGCATGTTGATGGCTGGAAAGGCCTGGGGCGCAACATGCACGTGCAGCCTGGGAGCCCTGTGTCCTGTGTACGAGAAGGTCTGTGGTTCCACAAGGCCACAGACATCTACCCTCCAGCCCTTTCCAACTCCATCCTTCCTGTCACCCTTTCCTTCCTGTCTCTCCTGAGTGCACACTCTCCAGATCATCAAATATGTACTTGGCTGTGAACACCCCATTTTAAATGTACCAACTGTGTTATGAAACTGATGGTCATGACAATAATAACAATCTATAGCTGTGTTGACCCCATATTTCCTAACAAAAACCAAAATTTATCATCTCAAAATTTTTGTATCCATGCATGACTTTAGTATATTTGCTCTGTAATTTTTACTAACTTTGTTCAGTTATCTGAGACCTCAAATACGAGAAATAGGAGTATTTTCATATAATGTATTTCATTCACGCAAACCATTTCTGCGAACCAGGAACTATATTACGTGCTGAACCAATAAGGGTTTGTAGAAGGAGCTTGGCTTGGTAACCTGGGATTCCGAATATGCTTCAGGGTATCTGAAAGCATGTGCAGACTGTGTGTTGGCAAGAGACTCCATCATTTTGATCCAAATTTCAAAACACTCCATGATCCATCAAAAGTTAAAAACTTCTGGTTTATAGGGACAAATGGGCAGAATATTTGCAATGAAATCAATCTTGAAAAATGGAAGGTCTGTCTTCCACGGCGTGAGGTGCAACTGGCCCCTGAGCCCAGACACGGGGGATTCACTTCAGAGTTATCAGACTCACGTCCCACAAGCCACAGGGGAAATAAGGCTGATGTGGGTGAAGAAGTAAACAGTGAAGTGGGAAAGTGGTTGCATGGGCATAACTCATCAGAACATCCCCCAAATCACCTAAATTTCACCTCCTAGGCTGAGTCTCTTTCTTACCTAGTAAATGGCATAAATATCCTGATCTGGATGCAAATAAATGTGATTCCTGAACCCATAGGGGTGACCGGGAAAAATAGTAATAAAATCTCTGACAAAAAGCTAATTTCTCCAGGGAATCATCAGCAAAAGTGTGAGTGGAGCATCCCCACAAACTATTTTTCATGTGACTGTGTGTGTGCACGCGCGTGCACACACACAGGCACTTGTACTAGCTCGTGGGCTCGGGCTCCAAGCCGCACTCCTGGTGGGGGTGGGGTGGGTAGAAGAGAAGCAAAAGCAAAAACAGCTGAATTCAGTCAAAGACCTGATTGTTTCCCAAATATATACGCAGCTCCCAAGTGAAAGCCTTGCCAGATGGACCCCTACTGATGGCCTGTGGCTTTGTGTGTGTCACCCACTTATGTCTGTCTCTGAGAGGGGCGGCCCGTGCATGGAGACGGTGGGCCATTGGGGAGCTGCCTCTGCATGTGTAATTAGTCACGGTGCACCTGTACCTAACTGCATTAACAATTAACACAATTACACACACAATTGTGGAATTGCCCCCACTATTTGAATAATTAGTGAGCTAACAACATGATTTGCAGGTGCAATTGAGCAATTATGTACAGTTCCAAAGTGGAATATGCATATTTAGAGGCTTGGATGAGGCCCATTACTAAATCTTGTTCCAAGTGGTCAAATTAATTTTATTATTAGAAGGACTGGTTCTGAGTAAGAACGATCTCAGCCTTAAGCCTTCTAGCATTAGGTAGTGGGGAACAGTTCGTCTCCTGAAGGTATTCAGCTCCGGGGTTTGGCCATCACAGGCACTCCTGCCTCACTGCTGCCACTTGCACACTCTCCCCTGGCCTTTCTGAGTCTACAGTGTCCTTCCCAACTTGTTTCCAGCTGCTCTTCACAATGCTGCTGACATTTTGCCTTCTCCCTACAGCTTCTCCTGACTCGGGTTCAGCAACCCAGGAGTTTAGCATGAGAGGCTGTACAAAGACATCACCCCACCTGCCTTCCACGAGCAAGAGGTCCAAAAAGGCAGTGGCAGTGACCAGGTGCTACCCCCAGCCCGGCTGGTGCATTCAGGGCAAAGCCTGGGATCGTAGCATGGGGGGATAGTGAAAGCAATGGCTGGCACCCCCCTTAGTTCTCTGGCATTAGGGACATTTCTTCCAACTCCTCTGCACTCTTGTCACCCCCAGCTAAGCTGATGTCTCCTTAGCCATCTAAGAGGATGTTCACTGAAGGCTCACATTTCAGATATGCACAATGGCAAAACCAACTGGACTGTGGGCCATTTGTTGCCGTTGCTATAGGAAGAGCAGGAGAAGAGGCGGAAGCTTGATTGTACTGGATACACATGGAGAGCACCAGGGCTGCTGCTGCCACTGTGTGGTACCCATTCAGTTCAAAAGGCCTGCAGCATCTGGCGCTTTGTTTCACCTTTGATTTCACACGTGCCTTTAAGAGCAACATTCAGCCTCTATCCAATCTGCCCATACTTCAGCAAGCCTGCGTCAGTTTTTGGCTAGGCTGAAGGGAAACTAAAGAAAAAGCCACCTATGGCTCTAATTAGAATTATTGTAGACCCCCCGCCCTCCTTCCCCACACACTGCCAGAGACCTTGGCAACGCTTTCTTCTAGAGACAAGCTAAAAAACAATCGCATCTTGGGATGTTTATTACATTCTCAAATGAGCTCCGGTAGTGTTACAGCTTCCAGGTAGTCATCTACGGGAGACATGTGGCATACATCATCACTGGCAGACTTAAAAGAAACAAGAGGCATGACTGGGCAGTGGAAGACATCCCCCCCTTAAAGGCCGTCTCACTCATTTGCCTGATCTGTAAAAATTAACCAAAATTAAAAGCAAGAAAAGGAGAATCTAAAAAGGAATTTTTAGAAATGACCCCTTTCCCCCAGCCTTCTTTTCTATTAGGGAGCAAGTAACATTTAAAAAGGAAACAATTAGTTGTTCATCATCTTTGATTTTGTTATGTCTGAATAAAACCTCCCGCAAACCCTTTCAGTGGTAACACAGTGTTTAAAATGGAGTCTGCAGAGCACAGGCAGGTTGCAGGTTGGCAACATGGTTTCTGTTTGTGTTCTCTGAACTTCAACTGTTTTTTTAATTTGTATCACTGAGGGAATGATGTCAATGACTTTGTACCTCTATCCTCTGACAAAATCCAAATAGGAGGACATAAAGATCACACATGGAAAACTGTCTCTTTTTCAATGTTATTTGCTTCCTCACCTATCAAATCAGAGATTGTTTATAAAGATTCTAGTATACTACCAAGTTCCAATCCTCTTTACTTTTTTTTTTGGCTAATTTTTACAGATAGGGAAAATGAGTGGAGATGAATGATAAACTCTGTGTGCCTTTCTAACAAGACTTCAGGAAAACTATTATTTTGGAATATTATATTTTCAGCAACTTCAGTGCCATTTTCTACCATTCAGCTGCATGAAAAATTACCTAACTTGTTGAAATAAATTTCTTGACCCACATATAGCTACATTAAACGGTGTAATTTAATGCAATTCAACTAAATTAGCACCAATTACATAGGCTAAATTAAAGGGCATGTCACTAATAAATTTTATGCTAAACATATTACGGATAATAAGCTCACTAAAATGCATAATGAAATAAAATCTTCTTTTTAAGCTAGCTTAGTCCAAATAATATCCAAAGTATTTAAAATGAAATACACCAAGCAAAATACTTCCTTAAAAAGGAATGGAGGAAAAAAATACTGCTCTATTAACTATGGATCTGATTTATTTTTATGCTTATTATTATCATTTCTTAACAATATTGTTAAAACATCTCTCCTCTTGGAGACTCACTTTTCTAACTGCTAAAAGGTAGAGGTAACATTTAGTGATCTCCAAATTTATTCCAGAGCAAAGATAGGTGGCATTTAAAATGGCATTAGAACAAATACAGGCTTTGGTATCAAGGCACCTAGATTTCAGTCAGTCTCAGTTCTGCCACTTATTGGTTAGATAATCTTTGTGGCAGCCAACAAAAGGTTCCCAAAAGATATCTCCATGTCAAATCCCTGGAATCTGTGAACATTAACATATGGCAAAAGAATGACTGCTACTTTATACAGCAAAAATGTGATTAAGTTAAAGATCTTGAGAGGAAGTATTTATCCTCGATTATCTGGGTAGGCTCTAAATACAATCACATGTGTCCTTATATGACAGAGACAGGGGGCCTATGGGGACAGACACAGAAAGAAGAGTAAAAGGTACACAAACACAGAGGAGAAGAAGCTGCAACAGAGATTAGAGTGATGTGGCCACAAGGCAAGGACTGCCAGCAGCCACCAAAAGGTGGAAGAAGTAAGGAAAAATTTGTCCCCAAAGCTTTGGGGCCTTGAAGACACTTTGGTTTCAGACTTCAAGACTCCAATACCTATGGCAGAACAAATTTCTGTTGTTTTATGCCATGAAATTTGTGTTAATTTGTTACAGCAGCCATGGAAAACTAATACAACCTTGGACCTCACTTTGCTCAATTGGAAAATGGAGCTAACAATGTCTACTTCACAGATTAGGTGCAAAAAGGCTTGTGAATAAGTAATAACAACAAAGTTTACACTTATATGGCAATTACCACACATTCTATTAAGGATGGCAAAGTCCATACCAACACAGGGATCATGGTTATTCCAGCTTGTGAGTTTCAATAGTTATAATTTCAGAAGTTACTTTTAGACACAAGAATAAAACACAAATTATATAGAACTTATATGTACAATCTGAAGGAAGTTGTGAACCAAAAGAAATAGAAAACTCTTTCCTGGCCACATAACTAATTTTTGAAACAAATGCATCCCCAATTATCAAACTTCTCTAAATGAACAAAAAGGCTGTGCTCTACTACGCTACACAGTAGAGCCTTTCACTAAAGGGTAACCACTTGCATGAGTAATCATTCAAAATAACGATGTGTCGATTGTGACTAATTACAATGAATCTAGCAAAGAGCTTAACTATACAATCAAAAATCATTCTTTAGGTTCTAGCCCAATAAAGTCCACCCCTCTATTTTTAATCTCTCAGAGGGTCCCAAAAGCTCATTATATGATGAAACAGTCACTGATGTTATTTTTTCTGCCATTTGGCCAAAGAACAAGCAATGGCATTAGGTGATTGCTCTAAAGAGTGCAGTGTGTCCAATTAGTCATAACCTGAAATCCCAACATACCACTCTAAGCCCAGAGAAACAAAATTTCCCCCAACCAAAACCAACACGTTCACAAAAAAAATATGAGTAAGAAGGAGGGAAGGGTATTCTGGGAGAATTCTACAGGTTGCTCTCAAGTATATATATTTTTTAGCAGTGGCCATCAGTATTACAATAGCAGTAGCCAAGTTATTTATACCTTGGGGGAAACAACACAGGGGAGGTGATGTATAAGGGAGGGATGTAGGACATTAAGTCAGCAAAGGGGAAAGGAGGAAGGCAAACGTGAGGAAGAGATAAGATTGTCAAAATGCCCTCCTCTGTAAGTGTAGGAAACCGTATTGGCCATCAGTGTGTTAGACAGAAATCTTCTTAGACTCTACTGTTTTCTTCTATGTCAGTCTATACTCTACAAGGAGGAAATGGCATCTACTTCATGATAAAAAGATAATTATCAAAGTTAAATTATGCTCTCAATTATGAACGGGGTTTGTATGTGATATGTTTCTGATATGTCTCTTCCCTCTTGTTCTAAATAATTTTTATAACTTTTTAATCACTAATTGTCTTTGCTAATAGTCATTTTAATTCCTTGGCTGGCTTGATTCACTTTTGAGAAAAGTTGGGACATAAACCAATTATGGTAAGTGAGTTAAAAAATGACAGGATATAGGCGGTCACCCTGATTTGCCATTTCTGACCAGTATGTGCCATTAGTTTTATTTGCAGTAACTCAAGATGAGGCCTAATTCTTCATTCAGAGGAAACTGTCAGAAATGGTGATATTCTCCCAACACATCAAGAATGTCTATGTGAAATAACTTACTGGAGCACCATGGTCACATACCTCCCTGATTCTGACCCTTTGCAAAATGAATGACTTCTAGCTCTGATTTCCTATGAGAGGCCCAGTTTCCTGTACTTTGAGGGACCTCTTCTCCCCAGTTTTATATATTGCTACTACTGAGGGATTCGCAGAGCATACATACCTCTCAAACATCCAGCAGAGAGGGAAACTACCTTCTGCCCTACTTTCTACCATTAGGAAAGGGCTTTAAGGGCTTCTGATATGAGAGGTAACACCATCAAACTTTTCACAGTTTTTTTTTCTGAACATTTTTTACATCTCTATATAATACGCATCATTTGCATTTGTCATTCTGATTAATTCTCTCCCTGATTTTTCATATTTCTAATAAATCTCATTTACTACTCAGGAAGCTACCCTCTTCACAAGTGCTTATGAAATTGCTCTGGTCCTCAATTAGGTTATAAGAGGCTAGTTAATAAGAGCTGGAAACAACCATCATTGGAGGGTTACATTCTCCTTACGAAAATCTGAAAAAAAAATTACCACAATCAAATGTATAGTCACTATTACTTTCAGAGCTCCCCATGCCAATTACTACATTTTCTTTTGTAACAAAAAGTACATAATATTTTTTCTAAAATTTAGGAAGTATAGGTAACAAAAAAGAAGAATTCACAGCTCCACCACTCAGATTACTAGGTGTAACATCTTGGTGTATGGTCCTCTAGTATTTTTTTTACATATACAAACACTTCACAATAAAAATATTGTTATACATAACCACTTACTTCTTTTGTAAAGTTTCAGATTAATACAAGGGTACATTGTCTGTGTTTGTTACATAAAGTCCAAGTTATAATTGAGCCCTTCTTCCAGGAGGAATGCCATATACCTCTACATTGTGGCCATTAGGTGAGAGCTTGCCAAACCCCCTCCGTCCTTGCTTCTTCAACTATGGATGTACAATTAGCTATCACACTTTCTCTTCTTTTTGTTGAATCAAAACCATCTCTTGTTGGTTTCGATTCCCCAGGACTATAACTCTATTGACAATTAAAATAAATGATAAGGCATCTGTTTTCTTAGTCCCAATTCTAAGCTTAAATATGTGTTTTTTTATTTCTTCCTTGCCTCTATTTGGAAATTCCTAATAAAGAAATCATCACGTGGATTTCATTACAGAGTAAAAGGATTATATACGGTCTTTGGAAAGGTTTTTAATTGGAAATTTAAAGTAACCAAATATAATATTATATCTGAAAATCACAGGGGGCTCAGGTGGGACAAATATTATACATTGAAAACATAAGCGACTTTTCTATAATATCACATGGTGTTCTATACAGCAAACGTTAAACTCATCAAAAGCACCATTTTGCCATTCTTTCCTCTTGGATTCTAAATTTCAAACATCCACGCTGCTTTTAGATGCCTCTACAATCCTTTCTTCATGGCTACACACTGTGATGCATAAAGGATGAGAAATCAAAGTTGTCAGCCATCTGAGAATTTTTAATGTATCAAGCATAGCCTTCTAAATACATTTCTATTTCATTTCAAAAACAAAACATGAGTGATTTGGTCTAAAAAAGTCCGTCTAGTTCATTAACCTGTAACTGTACAAAAGCAAGAGTCAATTACATCAAATGTGTGTTGAGATAATTACCCTGAAAAGAAGATGTAAGGATGCCCATAAAGGCAGTGAAATGTGACATATTAAATCAGGTTGTAACCTACTATGGGTCAAAAAACACATTTGTAGGGCCAGCAGCCTCCTACCTACATACAGTCTTGCCTGAATTCTGCAGGTGCCTTTAGCAAATAAACTTCAGGTTTGTCCTCTCATTTCAAATTGGGGTCCTATCTTCCTACCTTCACTGTTCCTGGCTATCTTGGATGCATGTATGTACTTCACAGAACTAATTTCCTACTTAAAATCATACCCTTCAAAGTCTCTTGGCAAAATCTGACAACAAGCTAAGACCTGGTTGTCTTAAATAAGCAAAGAGTTCTTTGGGTTTGCTTTCCTATAAATTCTCCTTTAGTTAATACTTTGTAAAATTGATTTTCATCTCGAAAAGTAACATATTATAGTGTGAGAGAAGAATGAGTCAACAATCAGATTGACTGAGGATCACCTGGTGTAAGAGGAGAAAATATATTTACTACTGCCTTTACTTGAATCACTGCCAATCACACAGACAAGACGGTGGCAAGGCTAGAAGGTGGCTTTTTTTCTTGGAATTCAGTGGATTGGAGGGATGCTCATTACCAGGCAATTCAATATGGAAATCAAGGCTTATTTTTTTGCATTGTCACATAGGAATGAGAAAGAGAAAATGGTTATAAGGAAGAAATGCATGTCTTGGTTTTGATTGTGAAAAAGCAGCAGGCCGTTCTATAACTGGACAGCCAACATTTGAAAACTGACATGTTTTCTCTCAGATGACACAAAGAAGATAGTTACTCCTGGGTATCCTTTAATCTTACTTGATGGGGTCCATAAAATCACCCACGCAAATGGAGAATCAGTGGAAGCATGCACGTGACCAACCACTTAGTTCACTCATGACCAAGGCTTATGACAGTGAAAGGAGACACAATAGGAATTAAGAAAAAGCACAGGCTGAGTCTGGAGAAATCCATGTACAGGCTTGTGTACGTTCTCTCTGCCAATGAGAGGTTCTTCCCTGGGAAGCCAATTGGAGAATTAGCACTGAAGGTTTTCACTGGGGCTAGCCACACAGACACCCTCTGCCCAGCACATACCCAAATTCAACACTCCCCCAAAGAAAGTAGGTATCCAGCATGAATCATATTGTTTACAATCAACAAAGGAACAGTGAGCCACCATTCTTAGTTAAGGAATATCCTCAAAGCCAGTTCCCAAAGTCCAGCCACAGGTCAACCTTGCAATCAGGCCCTTCAGAAGACTGCAGTTTCAGTACTGAAATCAATTGTGAACTTTTTGCACCAATATTCCTGTGGTGAAATACCTTTACACTATATTAAGCTACAAATAATTTCAGTGTGCAACTGAAAAGTCATCATAGGCAGGTCCAGGAAGTCTCTGTGCCAAAGAATCCCATTTATTTATTTATTTACTTATTGTTGGGGATTCATTGAGGGCACAAAAAACCAGGTTACGTTGATTGTTTTTGTTAGATAAAGACCCTCCTATAGTTGAGTCCTGCCCCCAAAAGGTGTACCACACCCCTTGACCCCCCCTTCCCTTTCCTAACACTCCTCATCCCCCACCCACCCCCTACTGTGTGCTAGGACCTTAATTGTCCTCATAACAGAATTAAGTACATAGGATTCTTGTTTCTCCATTCTTGTGACACTTATACTAGAATAATGTGTTCTACATCCATCCCATGCCTTTTGATACTCACAAAGGTGTAAGAAGCTTTCTCCATTTAGGCTCTTCAGATTTTCTAACCAAGAGTTTCCTGAGGCCTTTGCAGACTACAGGAACCATGGCAATACCTTTCGGTTGTCAATGGGTCACAGAATATCTTGCAACGTCACTTCTGTGTGATATGCATTTGCATGAGTTTCCACACATTCCTCCATGTCTTTATTATCTCTTTTCCAATTATAGTATATCTTGCTCTTAAAACTGCACCCTCAACTCCACAATTACAAATCCCATGGATATTTCAAAGTTCTACTCAAATATCTCCTGCTTCTGTAGCCTTTTGCAGTAGCCCTGAGTGGAAGTATTCTGTACCTCTCATAATAGTTTCTACCTTGAACTATGGATATTCGTGTGGCTATCATGCCACAAGCATGACTTTCCCTCCTGTCTACAAGTCACATGGAGGAATTGTGGAGTCCCACTATGAGGACTTTTTATACTCTCCATGTTTTTCCCATCACGCATCACCAATGTCTAGCAGAATATTCATATATAGCACATTCTTGACAAATGTATATGGGATGAACTGGATAACTGAATAATCTGAAAAGGCTTTGATTTGTTCCCTATTCATTTTGCTGATAACTGAACTTATAAGGAAAGTGCTGCTTGCAGCTGTATAGATCACAATGCTATAGAACCATTTTCACTTATTTGCAAAATGTACTTCTTTGTATGTAATTTCCTATTAGAATAGCATCAATGTGGGGATCTTTCTTGAGAGTCAGTCCAAAATTTAATACAAAGTCAATAAGAATGAGTCAAAGTTTGAAATCTATTCAGTTAATTGAGAGTCCTGAGTCTGAGGAGGAGTAGCAGTAGTCTGTTTTGTTTCTGGAAACATTCAGAATCAAAATATTTTACCCCAAAGTATGTTTCTTTGAAATATTTTGAGATGGCTATCACAAAGTCTGCAAAAAGAAGCAGCCCCACAAAGTTATTTTTGGGGGTGAAAATCTGCATCTATAGAACATCTGCCTTGATGCAGCCAGGCCTCCCCATGTCTAGATCCAGGAAAGATGAACTGAGAGTCTGACACGTTTGAAGGTATAAAAGAAACATTTACATCTATTCTCTCTGAGGGCTGCTACCTAGGAGATTTCGCCTGTATCACAAGGCCACTTTGCTAGGCAGGCCTCATTCTCCTCCTCTCCTATAACCTGCTTTGCCATGATCCAAGCCCCCACCATTCTTCCTGTTACTTCAAGATAGTAAATAAGCTTCTGCATCCCATTGGGGAGGCTTGGATATTCGCTCTGTGCTGCTCCCTGTGTACATGGTAATAATACATTGTACGCCTTCTGTCCAATTAATCTGCTTATTGTGAGTTGATACTTTAGCACACTTCCTGAGGGTGAAGGATAAGTTTCCCCTTTGTCCCTACAGGAGCATGATTTTCCATGTTACTCCAACAATTGTGTCTGTCTTTGGAAACATTCAGAAAGTCTGGTCCGGATTCCCACTAAAACTAAAGACCCCAGAGGGAAACAGAAGCCAAGGTTTTAGTCCTCTATACACTGAGAAATGGCTCTACATTTCTAACTGAGCTACCTAGTGACACACATAGAGGAAAAAATCCCAATAAAAATGTCTGATTTCTCTGTTTTGTAATATGATTGTTTCCTGTATCCATTTTTTTCTCAAGAAGGATTCCCACTCCATTCTGTTGGGAAAGATGAGAGGTTGTACAGTTTTAGGGCACAGACAGCCTGTGTGCTCAGTGCAATATCTATACACAATCTAGATGTACACATGATAAGATCCCCGGGACCCCACGGTCTCAATTTTCTTACCTTTACATGGGGGAAAATCCCATCTACTTCAAGTGGTCATGGGAGAAATTAAATAAGAAAGTCAGGATACAAAAGAAGTGACACAGATGCAAGATAAGATGCTTGACTTTGAAGCATCATGAATTTGCCTCCATCCAGGGCACAGATGAGACTGTTGGCTGGGAAGAACCTTGTGCCACTTAATGGCCACTTGTATAACAAACAAGAAAAACAACAAACAAAAACACGTTCCCATAACTGTGGCCAGCAAACCTACAATGTTGTGTTTTCTTTCCTTTTAACCTCTGCCCTAGAAGGCAACTTATATTTTGAATTTATTCTCAACGTGATGGCTATAGGAAAGCCTTGTCTGTGTCCCAAATCATTATGCCTCTTAAACTGAAAGGTCTTTGCAGATCGTACCGATTTTAAAATGTGTGTGTATGTGTGAGTGTGTGCACATTTTTGTTCCATTTTGACAGAAAATCTCCAAAGGTCCTCTATAAAATGATAGCAAGAGCAACAGAAGAAAACAAAAAAGAGTAATAGGAGTGGTGAATAGTAGGCTTTACCTCTGAAGACCTGGAATTGTATCTAAGGAAGTGTGAATTGCATTTAATTAAGGCCTCTAAATCCTAGCTCTTGTTCTTGAGGAGAGGGGACAATTATAGTCAAGCTAGACACAAGTCTCAGATACAGGGGCCACAGGATTCCGCAGTCTGGTCCAGAAAACATGTCACAGGACAGAAGGTGTTGGTACTCAGAAAAAGAAGGATTAATTGGTGGGAATCAGAGTGGGGTGGGGAAAAGGGCTAGGAAGGGGAAAGGAGCAAACTTCAGAGGAAAGGCCAGTTTGAATGGGCTTCTGTGGGTGAAAAAAAGTTCAGCAGGCAGGGAAGGTGAGTGGGGACAGTCAAGTAGCCCAAGCAGAAGAGACAGCATGGAGCAGGCATGTGGCTGAGGTAGACACCAGTCAGCCTCACGGGGCCTATGGCCATTAGAATCTCAGAATTCAGATGACACTGACAAGGCTCATGAGATACAGCACATATTACAATTATTCTTTCTATGCAGTAGGCATAGTTAGCCTGATCTACTGCCAAGAAGCCTTAGAAAGAAAAAGAAAGAAAACTGACTTCAGTGATGTCTGCAAATTTAAATGACTATGTATGTGTATAATATTGCTCATTAAAAAAGCATTAAATATCCTTCACCTATATTACAAGCCAAGTTGTGAAAATCAAGCTGTCTTATTTCATTAAGAATACTGAGTCAGTAATGCCATGCCAATAATCACCCTCTATCAAGATGGCTGTAATTTGTTTCTCAGCCCTTTTAAGTTCTTAGCAAATTAGTTTGTTCAGCATGTGGTTGCATGGATATTATGGAATCACAGGCTTTGGAATACCTTTCTCTCTTAAGACTGAGCTCTAGGTTGCTGGGATCCTTCAGGGGCAAGTTTTGGGAGAAGCCTTGTAGCAGAAGTGAATTGCTCAACCAAATACGCTCATTCTGATGGTCACATTGACACCACTTATTACTTCACAGTCATACTGTCTTCCATACGTCATTATCATTTTACTTAAGAACTTACTAAAGTTTAGCTTTCACAGCTATCATTTATTTATTTATTTATTTTCCTATTAAGTCATATACACATAGGTCATGAATACATTTATGCATATGTGGGGTACAGTGTGTTGATTTTTTTATACAATATGACATGCTTACATCAAACCAATCAATATAACTTTCACATCACTTACTTGATTATTGTGTTAAGATCGACCATGATTATTTAACCTACATCATCTAACCAGAAAGATACTGCTACTAAGATTCAAGGGAGGATCCACAATTCAGTACTTCTTTTGGCATTTCTGAGCACTGAGAAACTCTGAGAGGACATTAAAGCAAGAGGAACGCTGACAAGGATCAGGATCATAGAATTAGAGACACCTCAGGCAGCATCACACTAAATAATCCTTGACAGATCAGAAGCCTCCTTGCTCAGAAAGACATTCTCAGGAAGAAAATCTACAACCTCGTTTAGTAATCCTTTGCAAGGAAGTAAGGCATTCAGCGGCACCATGAACAGCACCCTGCATGCTGTGCAACTAAGATACACTTTGTTTATGTGCAGAAAACCTCTTTACCCACAATCAAGAAGTAAGGAGCTTTAAAATGAATTAGTTTCACAGGTGGGTGTGGGCCCACCTCTCTTGCCAGAGACCCATACATTTCCAACAAAGATGGAATTAGGAGTTTCACCATGTGCAATAACGTGCATCACTATATGACAGAATGAATTCAGTGGACAAGAATGACATTATCTCCAAGAACATCTGGATATTTAAACAGCTACACCCACTGCTGCTCCTAAAGAGACTGGAAGCTTTACCTTAGAAGAAGGAAAAGGAAGAAACAAATAAAGAAAATATGAACAGAGTAACAAAGGTGAAGAAGAGCAAAGAATACAGGGTGGTGAGGCACCTACCCTGAAGTAATGGGGCCCCAAGATGCTGGCCAACACCTGCCCTGCTTCTCTCAACTGCCAGGATTGCTGGAAACATTTCCCAGTTGAAGGCATTGGTTCTAGTCGGGAATTTAGGAACAAATTTCAAAAAGATTTGTCAATGGGAGCACATTTTCTCTTTGAGTAGAATCATTCAGAAATAGCACATTTGAACTCCAAGGTGAAATAACGAGACTGTATCACAAGGTCTTTTGACATCAGCATCTGGAACTGTCACACACACTCTTTTTGTACATGTAAAGTGAACAACTAGATCCTGTGATGTGCACATGCAAAAAGAGACTATGCAGGAAGAAATGAATGACAGATTTTAAGAATAAAATCAGGTTCTTGGGGAAAAAAATAGAAACAAAACAAAGCCGACACAATTATAATATGCCATTGACAAATGAAATTAACATCATTCATACCATTGGTACTATTAAAGTACTATTCCCAAACTCGCTTCCTGTTCTCATCTTGAACAAACAGGCGAACAAATTTGCATGTCCATAGTTCAATTATTTAAACATCTTATTTTACGGCAAAACCCAGAATTCATCAAAACTGGCATCTTTTAATGCTAATTCTAATTAGAACAAGCATTGCATTTTGTATGCTTTCCAATTACGCATGAGAAAAGTCAGCATAAGTGTCCTCTCTTATCATAATTATCTGTTTCTAATTTCAATTTTGGCTATGACTTTGCACTCAGTGATGTAAATGTAACTGTTCCTGTCAGATGAAGATTAATTTGATTTAAGCCCTCTTTGTTCTAATTATATATTCTATTTCTGCTCGCTATGCAAGTTTCTTTCTAAGCCACATCTGTATTTTAGCACAACAATGGAGAATTTCTTTGGTATTTAAAAGGCGACCATAAGATTTCTTTTTGGCACCAGTATGACAATTTTCATTAAGCCTGTGCCAAAAGATTTAATATTTCAGCTGACTAATCTACAGATTCATGTAATTATTATTTGAATATTAAAGCATGAACTTTTGTGAAATGAAGGGTCTAAAAGTTATTGCTCTAATTACTCCTTCTGCTTCCAGAAAACATTATTGTTGTTACTTTATTCCCTGAGCAAATTCCTTTATTGGGTGACACCTTGCATGCTATGCTTCCAACGGGTAGCAGTATAAAGGCAGTGGTAGAAATAAAAATTGATCCGTTGGGATCAAAGCTGTCTTTCTGGACGTGCAGAAGCTGGATGGTCTTGCATTCATCTTCCGATTCTCTTCCTGATTTTCTGCCTTGCATTTCATAAAAATAATCAAATTAAAAGAAGTAGAAAGTAACAAATTGACCTCATGATAATCTCTTCTCGCTCACTGAAAGTAGAAGGTGTTTGCGATACAGCATCGTAAAACCAGGACCCAGTATCGAAAGCTAAACTGAGGTTTAACACTTGATTGGCATATTCTACACGTATCTCAGAGATTAGGATCTTGAGCTGTAGTTTTTACTTCCCTGGAAAAGCCCAGGAGGTAAAATTTGGAGCATAATTCAATTCAGCGAACATTTTCTGAGTGCCCAACATAATGCCAAGTACTGGAAAAATTTTTATCAGAAGAATACCATCAAATCTAGATACTTTAGCCTATAAAATGCTTTGAGGTTTTCAGTACTAAGAAAGATTTCTATAATCAATATTGTTGTTTTCAGAAGGGCCATGGTACATTTATCTTAAAATATGAAGAAATTCAGCAAAGCACACGTGGAGTTCAAGAAGTTACTTATCCAGAACAAGCCTCCTCAGCCTGGGCTGTGAAGGTCCGTGACCTCGTGTCCCGTGCATTTTTAGTTCATATTTTACACACTCAATCCTGTTCTGTTAAAAAATAGATATGAGGCAACTTGTGGAGTTAAAACACAATACAATGATAGAAAAACGGAAGAAATAAGAATGGTGGGATCAGGCCAAGGGTAAGTAGCCAAAGGGCTTTCTCAAAGAGCCTGGATACTTAATCCAGGTGGATCACAAAGGGGCTTCTGAGAGGTTATGAGCTGCAGAGGGCACATGAAAGGGGAACAAGCCAACTAGAGGTCAAGGACAGAAATCTGAGGGGACTTGCTTTTCTGGATCTTCACTATGGAAAGCTATATAACACAGTGGGTCAAATCAAAGCAGCACCATGAGACTACACAAAACATAAGGAGGTTCACTGTTGGCTAGGAGCAGTGCTAGGAGCTAACTAAGTCTCAACTTGCAGGAAATTGTTATCGCTCACTTTCTGAGTCATACACTAATTTGCCCAATCATTTGTCACCCATCACCAAACCTCACTAAGATCCACTATGCGGCACACGCTATGTTAACATGGGGGCAACCACACAGAAGAGACACATACTTTGCTCCCATTCTATGAGGACAGAGACGGTGTCTGCTGTGTTCACTGTTCTATGACCAGCACCTAGCACCATAGCTGGTAGAGAGTCAGGATTCTGCAAACATTTGTGCAATAAATAAATGAATGAGTTTGCCACCTAAAAATCTAGTTATAGGGAGTTAATCCAGGAAATAGACTGGATTGTAATAGGCTGGATTGTAAATGTTTTCAATGGGGGAAATAATGGAACAGGCTTTGATTTTTTCTGAATTTTATTTTGAAAGAAAGTTGGGTAATGGTAATACGCCATCAAAATCATTCACTTTTAAAATGATCATGTTTGTAAATGTCCTCTCTCTCTTTCTCTCCCTCCTTTGATCGTCACAATATAGCCATTAAATAGTAGGAAAATATAGCATTCATTTTATATTTAAGGAAAATGAGGCTATCACAAATTAAGAACAATGTTCTTCAAAGTAAGACTACGTTTTCTTCATATATTCCTTCCAAGGTCACAGAGCTAGATAAGGTAACATGGAAAGTACCCCAATGCAGAAGAAATGTGCTTAAATATTCTCTTGGCAAATAGAAGTGTTTATGTTCCATAATTGTAGGCTTTGCATTGAAGGCCAGGTTCACAAGGAAATATTTTAAAATCCTACATATTTATATCCTAAAGAAATGACTTTGTATTTTTAATAAAAGCTGTATATAGGATTCACTTTACTATATTGACAAACTATCTAACAACGCTTCACTTAAAGCACCTTGAAAATGCTATAAGTGCTCAAATAAGTGGAGGATACAAAGTCTAGGCATGTGCCTCTATATTTCAGAGTACTTCACTCTTTTACACATGGGAAACGTCCACTTCATTTTCAGTGATTTCATCTCAATAACACTAATGGTTTGCCCTTCCTTCGTCTTCAAAGTCATTGAGCCAGCCCAGTTGTGAGCATGCAGTTGGCGCTACATTTCTTAAAAAGCCAGTTTTCCTATAGATATTTGAAGATGCCTGAAGGCCATCTTTCTTCCTAAAGAGCCACTGAGAGAGACATTGTTGAAAGCTTAAGAAAATTTTCATGAATTCTATGAGAAAAGAAGAAAGGTGCCATCTCTTATTTGTCGTACACATTGCTTTCTGTAATCAGGCAGGAGTTACAGTCCATTGAAAGGAGGCCCAGAGAAAACTCCCCTCTGGCTTTTTAAAGCAGCTCCATTCAGCACTGCCTCACAGACTCCCAGAGGTGTGGAACTGTTTCCATCTACGTCACGGTTGGTTACTAAATGTGGCATCATAGGTCTTAGCTTGAGAGGGAATTATTTTTCTAACCTGATGAAAATTCCAACTGTGGTACATTGGAACAAAGCAAATTCATAAGTGGCTTAGTTTCAAGGTTTTGTTTTTAACTTTAAAGCATTATTTATTTTTATGAAAAGGTTAAAAATAGCTTTGAGGAAGATACGTTTGCTAGAAAAATGAATAAGCATTTCAGGTGAATTTTGTACTCTCTGCCCTGTCTACCTGTGGCTTAAAGCAAGTAGAAAAACTGTTAATAAAAACTGGGTGCACTGCAAACGCCGTCAGTCAGTTATGTCACAGTTTTTTTGCAGTGCTCCTAAGAAGTGAATGACATTACTAAACTCACTTGATAAGACAATGACTTCTCATCCCAGGCTGAGTGTGACTTGGGTTTCTCAGATACAATTCAGGAATTCTCAGAGTCACAATGTACCAGTAAAGGGTGACTGTGTGATGCCCAGGATCGATGTCCCTGAGGCTATTTGAACTTATTTATCAAAATGTTTCTACTCCTCTATTTCTCTTACTGTGATTTGGAAACAACACCGTCTCTGCCTTCAATGGTTATGAGCATGTCAGTTGAGAGGACTCTCTCAGAAAGTGTCACTTTCAGAACCAGTTTGCCTCACTGTCATGCTGCATTCAAACCTGCTCATCCTGCTAAGAATCCTTGAACTCATTTCACAATATTTCTTGGGGAGCAAAATCCTTCATTCTTTTTGGTTTGGGTTTAAATGTGGGTTTTTTCACAGTTCAAAGGATACAAATATTCCTGAGAACCCATAAAATCATGCAAATAATTACGTCTAATGCACAAACTTACTCAAACCTCCAAAAGAATAGTTCACAATCTTATAAATATTTTTAAGGATTTTATGAACCAACAGAATGACTTTTCCATAGAATTGCAGCTCTCTATAAAGATTCTCTCAACTTGCAAACCCAATGTCTTTACATTTCCAGGATTCAAGTACTATGCTCAGTCAACTCAATAAAAAAAAAAGTGACCAACTGTCTTCCTTTGTCCAGGACTTCCGAGTTTAGCATTAAAAATACAGGACCATTGGTCTTCCTACTTGGAATATACTCTCCTACCTTGGAAGCAGCAGCTGAAACTTTATTGCCTAGGTCTGAGCTTCAGGAAGCAAAAACAAAATGAGAGGAAACTCTTGTCTTATTTTTGAGAGACATTTTCCCACAAAAGTCTCCTAAAGGGCAAAAAAGAAAAAAAAAAGAAAAGAAAAATCTGCCTTATGTTTCATAACATCTCTAGATGCCTCAACAATAGCTAATAGAGAGGTGAGAAAAATACTTTGTAACAAAACATGTCAAAATGACATATTTAAACTTTCAAATAACCAAACTTTCAAAGTGATGCTACCTAGTACTGGGAGGAAGGATGGAAGAACCCCGGCATTCTCCTATCTTGCTGGGCTTTTAGCACAATGACAGTGCCTTTATGGAGGACTGCTGTGAAATATGTATCAACAGCCTTAAAAATGTTTATACCCTCTGATCCAATAATTCTACACAAAGGATTTTATCCTAAGGGAGAAAAGCAAAACATTGGTGAAGTGACTCATGCAAAATGCCACTTATTGCAGTTCTATTTACAATGCCAGAGAATGGAAGTGGTCTAAATGTTCAACAAAAGGGGAACGGTTGAATCAAACACAATGTAATCACGTTCCATAATATTATACTATAAGGCTTTAAAACAAATTTTAAAAATTAATGATAAGAGAGAATGCTCAAAAAGCATGATAGAAAAATGTATGCACAGTACGATTCTGTTTGGGGAGATAAATAACCAGATGGAGAGACAGATGTCACTTAGATGTCTACAGTGGTTATTGCTGGTTGGTGACACTATGGGTAATTTTCACTGTAGTCTTTACACTTTTTTTCAGTTTCCAAATTTTCTACAATCAACTTCTATTACTTTAATTAAAATAAGTTACTGGAAATTTTTGCCAAAAGATCACCTCAAAAATCAAACAAGCAAAATTTTTAAAAAGTGGTTAAATATTGAGTAGTGTCTCCATGTCTTAAGAATCAGGCTGTTTCAAAGAACCTGATATGTACATGGATGATGAAATTATTCCCTGAGAGTGTCCAAGCTGACATTTGGCCTGAGAAAGTCTTGTCCTATAGATCACTCTCATGAGCTCATACTCTGCTTCCTTGCTTTCTGCCCCCCATGCACATGACTCTTTGCCCAAGTGTGATATACTGGGGTCAAGTTGCACCAACATGAGGATGTGCTTTATATAGACCCTGTTAAATACTGCAAATATGTGCTTTTTAATAATTGCAAGCCAAATGTAAAATGAATTTCTCAGATAGTTATCAACATCACCTGATCACATCTTAATACAGAAGGTGCCAAAACAATGTATACACATTTTAAGAAAGAAAAAGAAAACTGTATTAAAATATTAATACTCAAGTCATGTTTCACTTCTGCAATTACAAGAGGTGCCCAAATATGACTTGCATTTATCTTTTGCTATTGGTATATGTTGAGTATTACAATTTTAATATAGCTTTTTTCTTTGCTTAAAATGTGTATAGTTTTTGGCACCCTCTGTATATGAATCTACTCAAAATGAGCTCTAGGGTAGCCTTGAGGACATTGCATGTTTTGACAAAATTACAGTTCTTTGTGAGAACAGACTTTTGTTTTTGATATTGTTGGTTCTCTTCCCAGCTGACAAAATACAAAAATGTACTAGAGTTTAAATGTTAAAATAATTACAAAGCATAAGAACAAGAGTGAAAGAGGAAAAAAATGGTTTGCAAGGATTTTTAAGTCTTATTAAGTCAATGGCCGTGTTCAATCTGGGTGAACAAGGGTAAAGCTTGGGGTCAATTCTCATTTTACAAAAAATCTACAAGTCCCTCCATCAGCAGTTTCTTTATAAAATAGTCCATGTTGGTCCAAAACACTTCTAAAAAATTTCATCTAGGATTTTTTAATGCAGATTACTTTTAAAATTAATAGCTCCTATTTATTGGACATCTACTTAAGAGTCAACTAGTGTGCTAGTAAAATGTATAGTAATCTCTATTCTGTAATTAATATGTATATGATACTTTAAAATTTATTTTTATATACATTATATTCATATATATATACTGTATATATATATACATATACATACATACGCTTGTGGGAGATAAAACTTTTCCCTCGTTCCTTTAAAACAGCAGTCAGCAAACTTTCCTGCAAAGGACTAAATACTACATATTTTTAACCTTTGTGGGTCGTATAATCTCTGTCACAACTATTCAACTCTACTCTTAACAGTGCAAAAGAAACCATAGACAACATGTCAATAAATGGGTGCAGTTATGTGTTGATAAAACTTTATGTATAGAAACAGGCATGTGTTATTTGTAAACCCCTGTACTATACCAAATGAAACTTTAATGTACCACTGGCCACAACTGAAACACCAGACCCTGAGGCATGATTATAATAGATCTGAATATCTCTTAAATATATCAGAATGAAATTAAAATCGGATATAACTTTAAAATTTACCTTCTTCATATTATTTTCCTCTATGGGAGATAAAAATTCAGGCCTTCCATCCTTTTTGTTGGATTCCTCACGTGCTCACGTCATGTGGTTGCTCCCTGACATTTCTGAACTCTCACCCTGACCAAGGGGCAACAAGTCAAATGTAATGACTTGAGAAATCAGAAGTTATCCACTTATGATTCACTTATTACAGTTTTATTTATTTCAGCTCCATAAGTTCCAGTTCCTATCTGAAACATGACTTGCAAGCATGTATATTATACTTGAGTTTAAACAGGAGCCCTCAAAATATTCAGCCTATACCACCTAAATCTAATCATCCAGAGAGGAAGGAAGTGCTTACTGCAAACATCTATTTTATTTTTCAGATTCAAAAACTATACTTCTGGACATCATGCCTGGGCAGGTTTCTATACTATGTAGCCAGGGTGAATGCAGACTCAGATTTACTACCATTGAGAAATCATATGAAAATGTGTCAATTCCTGATTGTCTTCTGTTTATTGGAAATAAACAGGTTGATTACTTGTGGAGCATAAAGAAGACAAATAACCACCATCAAATGAAATATTCACATATGAAAAGTGAAGTATAAAAGCTCAGAATTCTCATATTTCACCAGCAAAATCGAAAGCACACGTGACTCTTTTATATGAGATTATTCCTGTTCACAGTACACGGCATGAGATCAGAAGCTCATGTGCTATTGTTACTACCTTCAACACTGTTCTTCCACCAAGACAGCTCTATTTCAATGTCAGCCCATATACAGCACAACTAACTGCTGTGCTAAGTACTTCCCATGGCTTATTTCACTTGGTCCTTACTAACCTTCCAAGGTGGGCACTATTTTTATCCCCATTTGGGGGATGATTATCTTCCCCATGACCAGAAAGAAATGGCTCCTGGATGTGAATGCAGGCTGTTACATTGAAGCCTATTACATTCTAGCCCCCTACCCTACACTCCTACTCAATGATATGGGCCCAGTCCTCTGAATAGTTCAATGAGTCAAGCCCAATCTATCAAGCTTGTAAACAACCACTAATTGTAAACAAAATAACCAATGTGTCAACTTCAGCTGTTCTACACCACTAATTTTCCTTGAAGGAACAAAGGGCTCAGCTGACCAACAGCATGTTTGTTTCAGGGAAGGCACTGGAGTGTTCCAAGCAATATTTAGGAAACATCCTGTATGATGGTCTTGGTAGTCAGAAGAAGAAAGATAGATAGACATGGAGAGATAGAAAGGTAATTACTGTGTATTTTACTATATGATAATTTTTAATTATGTTTGGGTATTTGAAGTTTGTTATCAGAAATTCTATATACTTCTTTTGCCTAAATAATTAGATGCTGTTGCTGTAGTGCTGTGACCTCATTTCAGAGCATCTGGACTGGACATACACAGTCCTGGACATACACAGTGACCACCTCTTTCTCTCTCTCTCTTTTTTATTTCATCAGAACTTGGCCCATGCAGGCAAAAATCGAACACCTTGTGATTCCAACTTGCCGGGGAACCTGTCATCCTTTGTCACTTTGTAATTTAGTATAACTTGAACAAGGACTGCTCCACTATTTTGTTGATGAGCAAATACAACATGATCCAGAGCTAGAAGGTTACACTCAAGGCTCTGATTAAGGAAGATTGAAACAAACAAAAAAGAAACATTTTTCTGTAACTGAAGATCATCATTAAACACAGACAAAGCATTAAAGTTTTTCAGTATCAAAATGATTTGAAAACAAAAGTGGCAAAAGCAGTTTCAGTCATGATTAAGATAAGGATAAATATGTAACATGGAAAGAACATAACAGGGGAGTTTGTGGAGTGAGTGCACATCAGTGATAACCCATTGCCAAGACAGAAAGCAAGCAGCGGGAAATTTCAAATATCAGTCTCTTTAACACAACCTGCTATGACAATTACAAAATGTGATCACCACCGCAACCGACACACAAAACCCCATGCTTGAGAGTACGAACCCAATCAGCATGTTCATACCCTCATCCAACTTATCCAGAGGCCTTAAAGATGCTGTAGGGAAAAGCCCTGCTAGTTATTTCATTGCAATTCTTTGTGTATTTATCTTATCCCTCAAAATAGGCTGAGTTCTGGATGACACAGCTGATGTGTATTTTTCCTCTTGTATTTCTTAATAGTACGTCTGAATTGAACAATCTCTCAACAAGAAAGAAAAGAAGCACCTCTAATCACAACACACTACTGCTTTTAAATGCTTTACACATCCCCTTTCAACAACGGCTAATTGTTCCTTCAAAACTGTATAATCTGTACCCAAACACTGAAAGGATTCTATAACAGGGCTCCTCCCTGATGGTGTGAGGAAAGGGAATGGGGAAGCAGCAACATAGGGAAAAGAGGTGAGAGCTGACTCATCCCATTAGTTGAGATGCAGAGAGGTCAGATGTTTAGATCCATAGAAGGAGCCCACGAACACTCCTTGGATACTCAGTGCAAATTAACAAAACTTCTTCCCCTCTTCATGACTTCTTCCACCATCACGATCATTTTATGCTTTGTGATTTCGGGTATACATCAAAATTATATCCAATTCTTATTTGTTAGGGAAGTTTATTTTTCTTGTATTGTTCTTAGGGAGAGGTGCAAACGTGAGAAAATAAGGACCAAAAGGCTCTTGTCTCCAAAGATAGACCATGAAATTTCTTGCAAGGCTGCCAGCTATTTGAATGCTGCAATGGGTACTTCTAAAGAATGGATACACGCATGAGAATATCTCTAAGGTCAGGGGCATGATCCTTGGAAGGCTTGGCTATAGGAAAATTGATTACAGAAAAAAATAAATAGTTATCAAGTTATTATCAGTTTATGGTTCCCAGAAAACGACTTTTAAAATCTGTGGAAGACCAAGCCAACCCCCATAAGTTCTTTAGTATTCTAAGAAACCAAATAAAATTATTGGTAATTAATGTCAAATTAATGCTTATTAGAGCTTGCTTATTCGATTAATAGTGATAGAAAGTGTTACATAGTATAATTACTTGTATGTGTTGCATGTTACGTGCGGCACAATAGGGTTTATTGCAAAATCAAGGTATATTGTGCATTAGTGTTCTTTTAATAGGATTTGGACCATAATTTTACTGTATTAAGTGATTTTGAAGAATTATAGTCATGTTTTGAGCTTTCTCCTTTCATGGTCCACCGTCTATTCTTTCCTTTTTAATTATAAGGTCTTGCTATGTCCCCCAGGCTGGAGTACAGTGGTAGGATCATAGCTCAGTATAGCTAGAGATCACTCAAGTGATCCTCCTGAGTAGCTGGGAGTACAGGTTCGTACCACCATGCCTGGCTAATTTTGTTTTTATTTGTTGAAAAGACAAGGGTTTCACTGTGTTGCTTAGCCTGGTCTTGAACTCCTGGCCTCAAATGATCATCCTGCCTTAGCCTCCAAGTAAAGCACAGGCATTACAGGTGAGACCCACCATGCCCTGTCTCTGCCGTTGATCATAGCCATGATTTATTGGATGAGAAGTTTTTGATCAGAAAGAAACCCTCCACTTACCACACTCTTCATTCATGAGCAAAAGAAGAGTTTGCTGAAATATAGGGAGGTTCTGGTGTTTGTATTATGTACATCTGCGCTAGACGCATCTGTACTGAGAGGTAATGATTTATCCAGAAGGAGTGGGAGAGAAGTATAGAAAGCTAAGCAACATGCCAGGTGGCAGTGACTTCCACGGAAGGGAAAGCTAAACTGAAAGAGCACACACTCCATGGCCTATGTTCTGTCACTGGTCTATGGAAAACTTTTTAGTTCAGATCAGATAGAATCTCCACACTGACAACTTATCCTAGTCAAAACCAATGATGACAAGCTGTATTTTCTGGCCCTGGGTAAAATGCAGGATACATATCAGAGCTAGAGGAGACTAAAGAGAGACAGCATCACCTTCCTTCAGAAAATGCAATATTGATGTTTTGCTAACCAAAGATATCAGAAAAGCTATTATATGAAAAATGTGTCAGAATAGCTTTAATGAGATTAACGAAGACTCACCAAAGCATATGAGCCCAAATGCATATCTTACAGAATCAGCTGGGCCATATTATCAAGAGGTTGCCCCATCATAAGTCCATTCATGATATTGCCTCAAAAGTTCCCTCCAGTGATATATAATTGGCACTTAAAATTTACTCCATAGTGTATAATTTTCTCAGCAAAAACAAACTTAAAAATAGCTGCAGAACTATCAGAGCAGTTACAATTCACAGACTCTTTTAAAGAATTTAAACTAGTATTATCAACACCCAGAGGCAGCTATTTTTGTAAGACAAGAAATAAAGAACATCTTTCATGACTTCCAGAAGAAAAAGCAGATTATGCATACTATAAAAATGGGGAGTTGAGTGATTCTGGTGCGGTTTCATTTTGTTTAATCGCATTTCTTCCCTCTCAGACAAACAGCTATATCGTCACAACATCCCCAAGGTCCTAGAGCTTACAAAGGAGAAGTGAGCCTTACCAATGGCTGCTCCAGGTCTCCCTACCTTTGCCTTCACATTCATGTACAAGGGGATGATATCCTCTGGGAAGGAAGGACTATACGCTGCAATGTGACTTGGGGAGAAAAGAGCGGGTTTTAATTTTGCTCAAATGTACAGTTTTAAGAAATGTAGTCGATGTCTAAAAATCCTCCATTCAATGAAAAAATCATTGAGAAGTTCCTGGCACAATGTCAAATACTGCATTTAAGAAGACAATTACAACAGTATAATGCAAAAGCTATAATTAGAAACATATCTATGCAAGTAACATACTATTTTTCTTCCATGCACTTAAAAGAAAAACATGAATTTCTGCCAACATTCATTAGGGTCTTCACCAGATAATACGGCTTTGTTGATGAGATGGTTTCAGCTGCCACAAAGGTTAAATTAAAAAACAGCAAATGCCCCAAAAGGGATATGTTCTTACATCACTACTTAGATTTTCACATAACATAATTAAATCAGGGATGTGCTGTGGCTCGTTCAATACTAATGTGACCATGACATTCTCTCACTTGAAATCCAATTTTTTTTAATTGGGTTGCTATTCAGGAATAAAACTAGATGCGCAAACTCCATAGTTGGATTATTAGTGAGTTGTTTGATTCCCCAGTGGTTTGACTAAATTGTCCCCCTTCCTCCTCCCTTCCTCACTGCCTTTCTTCTATGAACTTTACGAGAGCTCATCTTAGGTTCAAGACACCCAGCTTAGTGCAGAATATAGAGGTAGGCGGAAAGCCAAGCAGGGGATAAAAGACAAAGACTAGCAAAACTCATATAATAACTTGTTTGCTCTATTGTCAGAGGTGGAGATGGCTATTAGTTATCAGAGAAAAGGAGATGGTACCCCTGGCAGTAGGAATGGCACGATTGCTATGGTCTAAATATTCGTGTCTCCCCCAAATTCATATGTTGAAATTTCAACTCCCAAAGTGATGGCATTATTAGGAGGTGTTGCCTTTGGGAGGGGAATGTATCATGATGAGCCTTGTGAATGGGATTAATGTGCTGATAAAAGAGGCTTCAGGGAGCTACTCAACTTTTCTGCCTTTTCCACCACCTGAGGATGCCAAAAGATGCCATCATTGGAACAGGATCTCACCAGACACTGAATCTACTGGTGCAGTGATTTGGACTTCTCAGCCTCCAGAAATATGAGAAATAAATTTCTGATGTTCATAAATATAAGTTACTCAGTCTCTGATACAAAACAAATGGGTGCCAATAAAACCAAATTTTAGGCACCCAATATTTGGCCATTCAAGACAAGATGGACTCTGTGGAGGGACATTCACACACACACACACACACACAAAATGATGCTCAGGGCACAAACCCTATCTACTAGAGGCTGCCAACACTTTCAGATTCTCTAATGTACTTTTTCCTGCACAAAATCCAGCCTGATCCTAGTCTGTACACATGTTCTTTATTATGGTGAATCGGGTATCATCAAATTATCATTAACTGTTTTATGAATCTATGATTTCCAAATGCCCTAGAAGTACCAAAATCACCTCATTCCCAAGACAACTCTCTTATATAGAAAACACCACCACAGCAGAGGGGGAATGACCTAGCCCTCATGAACATCATAATGAAGCTAATGCACTAGCTGGAGAACTTAGTTGCTCCTTTTTGTCTGTGTATAGCACTCCACATCCAGTATTGTGAACCAGCTAAAAATGTGACCAAGATAAGTCAACAACATCACCAAAAATATCGGTAAGACTAGCAATACTCTGGAGAAACTGGCTCTTCCCTTGAAATATTAGACAATGTTGTTAGCACAGAATTATTACTTCTGTGTTGTAAATGTGGTATCTTTATGTGGTTTCAATTATAGTCAGTAAACACTGGAGAATTTGGAAATACACATAAATTTTTCTATTCAGCTCATAGAATGAAAATAAACTACTGTAAATGCTTGCCATCAAAAGAGGAGTCAAGGGTATGCTTTTTTATGGAGGCAGATTGATATACAGATATCTATAGCTTCTAGCTGCTCGTGGTCTCTCAGGGAGAAAAGATAAGGCCATTAAGAATGACAATGCAAGGCAGCTTGTGACATGTGACCCAACAATGGGTGCTCATAAGAAAAAGAGCTACCATTTGCTGAGCACTCATTATGCGCCAGGCCCTGTGCTCAGCCCTCTACCCACACTATCTCATTTTTAAATTCCTGAAGTAATCTTATGATGAATTATTATTATTCCCAGCTTACAAATGAGAAAACAGAGGCTTAGAAATGTTCACTGATTTTCCCAAGGTTACACAGTGAGTATTTTATAGAATCCACGTTTGGGCACAGGCAGAAGACAAGTGGAAGTGGGAGAGGGGAGTCTGGGAGAAACAGCCCAAGAAGAGACTGAATAAAGCTGATGACTGATAGGGCTCAAAGCTAAAACACTGAAATGAGGGAAAGGAAAGAGAGCCAATGACAGATCAGGAGGAGGCGGGACGAGAACCAAGAAAATACAACATCTTGGAGTCTTCAAAAGAAGGATGGAGAGTACTGTTAAAAGCGATTCCCAACAATAAAAGACTAATATAGTCCAGTTCGGATGTGGTTAGAAGCGGGAAGGGGGAGGGGAGAGAGAGGAGGGACGATTGGCGGGAGTGGGGAGGGCGTGAGGCGGGAATCTCTTGCCTAATGTGCACATTGTGATGGTGGATAACACGCCCCCTGGGGGAGGGGCTCTTCTACAAATGGGACTTTACCCTGGAGCGAGAGCAATGTAACCTGAATATTATACCCTCGTATTTATTTGGAAAAAAAAAAAACAAAACTCAAAGAACAAAAAAAGCTATTCCCTCAAAAAATAAACCGAGAAAGATGAGGTCTGAGAAAGAACCCCTGCTTAGGGGTCCCTTAGGGAATGTTAAGGGGCAGGCACTCAGCATCACAGTGGGAAAGGCCCCCCGCAGTGTGAGGAGGGGAGGAGGCAGTAGGTGAAGGGTGGAAATGGAAAGACCTCGGTTCAAACTGCACACCAGTCCCTCAATTGTCACACAATGGATTACTCACCATCCTGGAGCCTCACTTTCCTTATTTGTCAGTGGGGCTTCATGCCGGCTACCTTGCAGGAGCTGTGCAGATTAGAGGGAGAGGAGCACGCTACATCACGGTGGACACGTAGGGTCTGCAGTCAATCCACGAGGGGCTGCAGTGCCCACCAGCCAACTTCTCCTAATCTGGTCTTGAGCCATTCCTCAGGCCCTTCAGCACTCACCACAGGTCACCATCACCATGAATATAAAGTAACCAGCCTGGCCCAAGTAAGGCACTTAACATGTAGTAGATGTGGGTATTATTATTAATGAAATTAAAAATGTATCAATTTAGTTGAATTCAACTAAAGCCTGCTCTAAAAGGGGTCAAGAAAAAATACCGGAAAAACCCAGGCTATCTAGGAAGACCATCTAAATTTCACTAATTTAAATAATTTGTGTGTATTCCAACATAGAAAGCCAGTACAGAAGCTATTCTCCTTAGGTAACAGGGAAATTAAGATGTATCTGTATCTGAGCCATATACTGAGGTTTCCCCCTCTTAAAATTCTATGAAGCACAGATTTTATAGTTCTTCCAAAAATTAGAACAAAAGCAAGAGGAAACTTTTCCCAAGCCTAAAGGATATTATTCTTGGCAATGAAGAATCAAGAAATTAATGAGCTGTCTACTAAAGATCTACCATTAAAAATGTACATGAGAAAAGCAGTCTGTGCAATCTCCATTCTCTCAGCCTGCAAACACCATCCTGGGAGTTAACTCAGCACTTACGAAAGTTCCATTAACTCTTGCAAACCACCCTCATCGCAGTCAGCTGTGAAAGATGAATTTGTTCCACTTCCTCCCTGCTACGGCCTGGAAAAGGGTGAGCACTTTTTCAGGAAATGCCCATGGTTGTTCCCAACCAGAGCCTCACAGGCTCACATTTGCTCACTAGGGTGTTCCCCAGTCAAGGCAACCTACCTCTTCATAGGACACAGCACTCATCCTCTGCAATGGATGGCTAAGAGCCCATTATTAGCACCACACTAACTACTAACTGCTTATATTGGAAAATGAGGAAATGCTAATGAAATTGCTTTTATGAACTGACATTCATGGATGGCAGAAAGGGACATTAGAGAATGACTCCGGTATTTGCTCTTCGGGAGTATTTAAGCTCCTGGCCCCAGCTCAGTGGCAAAATGCACACGTGGGCACACATGCTAACACACTCACGCTCTCGGTAAAGGTCATTGAGCACTTGTTAACCTTGAAGGGGAAAGAGAAACCTCAGTATTTTCCCCAACAACACTCTAAGCCTCTTGTAAATCATATTCATATTCATACACTTAAGCATTAATTTACATACTTAATTTCTGACAGGCTGACAACCACAGCCCTTCTACTCTCTCAGTGTAAAGTGAGAAGTCAATTGTTATTCAGTGTATCCGTTACAGTGGTAGTGCCGCTAACTGTATTTTATATAATGTGCTATCTGCAGAAAGGCAGATAAGAATTTGATTTAACATCCAATTAAAAGCCGTCATTGAAAAATTACTTCAAATAAGCCTTTTATTTTCTTTAATCAGTCTTCAATTCAAGCCTTCCTTGGACCTACTGAACCAAGCATCAGGACTCATGAATTTTGATTAAAAAATTTGAGCCCATTTCTAACTTAAGCAGATTTTTTTTTGTTGCACTGTTTGATAGAAATTTAATAAATCTATGAATCCTAGCCAGCATCATTTATCATCTTTTTTTCCGCAAGACTGGCCTATTATACCTAGGCAGTAAATTATGAGGGAACCAGCAAACCAAAACTTTTCAGCCCGTTACTGAAGAAGAGATATAATCACTTCCATTGAACCATATAATTATAGTAGAATATGAAGCTCTGAAACATTAGGTCCTGTTTTGAATATGTAATGCCCAGGCTTTGAGAGCCTAAAAGATTTCTAGCCTATCTAATATAGCTCGGCTTAGCATTATATTAAAGTATTTGTTGTTAATGAAAATAACAGCAAGTAAAAAAGAAGGAAACCTATAAACAAGAAAATAGTCCTAGGCCAAATTTTTTGGGAAGTGACCCTGTGGTTTGCAAAGCACATGGCAAACCAAAAGCTTTGAACTTGGTCCTTTACAGGTAAATGTCTTGTGATAAAGATTCAAACTGTATTATTTCCCTTTACTTTTTAAGCTAAATTATGTTTTTTTTTTCTTTAGTTCTTGTGCCCAGGTTGTACCTGCCTCCTTCATAGAGTTTTAGTAGGCATAATATGTGTCTTTTTTCCAAGCAAAAATTACTGGGCGGTGCCTGTGGTTCAGTGGACTGGGCGCCGGCCCCATATACCGAGGGTGGAGGGTTCAAACTCAGCCCCACCCAAACTGCACCAAGCAAAAATTACTACGCTCCTTCTAGGTGCCAACCACTACGTTGGAGCTTAAGATATAGTGGGGACCAAGACACAGAAGCAGCCTAAAGCAAAGATACTGATGAAGTGTGAGCAGTGCTCTAGAAGGGGACACTTGGGGATCAAGGCTGACTCCCTTATAAGAGTATAATTTAAGCTAGGGTGAGTAGGAGTTCATGAGGAGCCGTCTAGGTTAATGCTAACAATAACTTTTACTGATACCTGTGTCTCTGGATGTGTGAGTGAGGACAGTTTCACGCAGAAGTCATAGCACCATAGGGAGATATGCACTTGAAAAGGATTTGTTTTTCTCTTACAGAAATAATCAAGAGTCGAATGCTTGCTTCTCTTGTGTCTAAAAACACCATCCTCATCCTTCCCCTCTTCTCTGCCACCATTTCAGTGACTACACAGGCTGAATTCATTTCCTTTCAAAGTGAGTTGGATCTTTTCACATTTCTATGCTTTGGTCCAATGTTTCTACTTCCTTGGGATGCAAATTCCAACCAGTATCTACCAGTGAACTGGCTCTCAGTTCCAAGAAGGAAATCCACTCTGAGAATCCTTTCCTGATGCCTGTCAGTACCTATTTACATTGTCTCTCCATTAGGGAGCATGGTACTGCTATTGCTCCTTTACGCTTCTGTCTCTTATACAGCAGGTAATGCAGAATGAGTGAATGAATGAATGAACGAATGGATAAAATGCTCTGACTATTCTCTTAACTTCTTACTATGCTGATTTGTATGGTTGTGGTAATTCCTTTCTGGAAGAGAAAACACTAGCCTAAATCCTTTAGGCAGGGGTTTAATGTGTTCCAACAGATAAATGACATTGATCCCTTCAGAAAAATCAACACTGTGGTTGATACAATAGAAGCAAGAGGAGGGATTCTGCCTGGCTTTGCTACCTGTGTTCTCTTATTCATAGTCTTCCAAAAAGCTTTGGGTATAAAGAAAGGCAAATGATGCTATGAAATATTTATTTTTTAAAGACTCAAGAGACAAAAGGTTAGGCTGCAGCTAGGAGAAAACTAAATAGCATCTTACAAACAAGGACTGATTTCCAAAGGAAGAAAACAGAATTTTCAATGAAAAGCCTGTCAGGAATTCAAGATTAATTAAGAATAGATGTCCTTAGATGACTATTCCTCCTCGTCGGCTTATAGCACCATCACACACTACTAACAAAATGGCCATTTACACCAATGTTTCTTCTTTTGCTCTGGCTACTATTTTTTTAATTGACATCATGCTTGCTGTGCATGCTTCCTCCCCTTTCAGTTTGATTGTCAGTGTATATCTACTGCTTCTTTACTGCACATGAGCTAATAGTGGGAGTGGGCACTTCAAGTCTCAGGACTTAAAATACATGGGAACAATAATCATCACATTCATACAATGGCATAGGCACAAAGGTCCAGGGCAAGTATGACACACTTTTAAAAACATTGGCCAAAATCTTTGTTTCACTTCTAAACCAATGGATGTTATATTAACTCAACAAAAGGTTGTTTTGTAAGAAGTCCAGAAGCCCTTGGCTTCTAAAAGAAATTATGAGGTACAGTAGATGGGGGGAATGGGGTTAATGGAAATTAGAAAACGTGTTCCACTTCCCCATCACAATCCATGGAGCGCTAGTGGAGGGCTCATGTCTGGTCATCCATTCACTGAACAAAATGCAATACACATATAACTATTTCAGAACTTGTCAGAATGAGGGGGTCAGCTACTCTAATGTTTTTATTTTAGGGATGAAGCCACAGTGAGGAAATGACTGCCTGAGACTTTCTCATCAATGAGAACCAAAGCAACATGGAAACCAATGAATGCTGATCACTTGCTGATTTAACAAAGAATATATACAAAAGCGTATTTACAAGTGTAATGATCTACCTACAGGTCCACCCTTAAGGAAAGCCACAAGTTGAACGCAAAGGTCACTATCCCCTACATCATGGTAGAGACAGCTTGGGAAACCCTAGGTTTCCTTTCTTTACTTGACCAAAGTCCTAGATATTGAGGGATCTTGAATCTTACTGAATTACCCCTCTCCCCAGTGAAGAAAACTTTCTCTATGCCCTTCTTTTTTGGACTGGATAAAAAACAACACCCCCCCCCCCGAAAAAAATAAAAGAAGCAGGGTGGTAAAAAGTCCCCCCGTAAAAAATAAACTAAGTGTTCACAGCCCGATGCCAATACAACTCTGGGGAGTAGAGGGCCCTTATGACCCAATTAGGGGTCATTT
>CAUYRH010090591.1:0-18607 GCA_963574655.1 Perodicticus potto
GCCCATAGTTCCCATTGAAATACTGGTAAGTTTGTTGATTTAACTTTATTTGTTCTTCATTTTAAATATCGTATTTGTTCCCATTTTATTTTTTTACTTCAAAATAAGATATGTGGAGTGTGCATAGGAATTTGTTCATAGTTGTTTTTTTTTTAACCTATAGTCCGGCCCACCAACAGTCTGAGGGACACTGAACTGGCCCCTGTTTAAAAAGTTTGAGGACCCCTGGCCTAGATAATGTCAGTCATTGTACATGTTCCCAAGGGGTGGGGTAGAGGAAGGATTAGGCGAGAGGACGCCATGCTAAAGAAAGCCACACACCCATCTTCCTTTAAAGTTTGTGGAAGAATTCTACCCTTTAACTTTACAAGACCGGTAAGGGAGTCTCATATTTAGTTTCTTAAACATGCTAAGATGAAGCTTTCTGGAAAAATTATATGACATAAATTAACTAAATTAATTGAGGTAGCTAATTTTCACAGGTTTTTTTAGGGACTCTAAAATAATGACTCAATCAACATCTCTAGACAAATGACTACTTCTCTTCCTCCCTGTCAACTCAAGTCTTTATTCCCACACTATTCACAAAAAGGACATGGTGGTTTTTGTGTGTAAATTAGAATGTGCCTTGTTGTAATTAGAAGTTTCTTTAAGAAATGTTTTCTTGATAACTAAGTATCCCTTGGTATAAGATATGTATTGCTAACAATTTTGCTGGGATGCTAAAAAAGCTGACTTTTGTGTCTCATTTTCAAGTCCCATGGACCTAAGGCTGAATGAAAAGTCTTCTACTCATAGCCAGGTGATCTTGGAGATGTTATTTCAATTCTCTGGGTTTTAGTTTATTCACATTTACAAATGAGATCATTGATTCCTACCATCCAGGGTTGTCATGAAGATTAAATTGGATAAACAATCTACATTATTTGGTGTCTAGAATATAGTAGGTGCTCAGTATTAGTTCTCCTAAAAGCCGTTTAACCCAAGCTATAGGTGAGGCTTCCTTACTACTGTGGCAACCAACTTTGTCCCCATTATTAGTGGATTTAATCATCAAAGGATGATATACAAATTGCTCATAGTAGAATATATTTGTTATAACCATTATTGAAGGCAATAGGTTAAATAGGCTTTAATATTATTTTTCCAGCCACATCACAATTAACCCTTCATCAAATTCTAATATACATGGGCAGGCATGGTGGCTCATGCCTGTAATCCTAGCACTTTGGGAGGCCAGAGGTGGAAGGATCGCTTGAGATCAGGAAGACCAGACTGAGCAACATAGAAAGACTTCATCTCTACAAAAAGTAGACAAATTAGCTGATGTCATGCTGTGCTTCAGTAGGCCTAGCTACTCAGGAGGCTGAGGTATGAGGATAACTTGACCCCAGGTGTTTGAGGTCACAGTGAGCTTTGATGGTCCCACTTGATTTTTAACCTGGTGACAGAGTGAGATCCTGTCTCAAAAAAAAATTTTTTTTTAACATATATAAAACAACACGGCATAAAAATAGACACATCAACCAGTGGAATAGAACAGAAAACCTAGAAACGAACCTATACAGGTATAGCCTTTTGAAAAAGTTACCAAAAATACAGATGGGAAAAAGTCTCTTCGATGAATGGTGTTGAGAAAACTGATATGCACATGCAGAAGAACAAAACCAGGCGCTTATTTCACACCAGATGCAAAAATCAACTCAAAATGAATTAAAGATTTAAATGTAAAACCTGGAACTGTAAAACTACTCAAAGAAAACACAGGGGGAAAAGTACACTACATTGGGTTGAGCAATAATATTTTTTTATTTAACCCCGAAAGCACAGGTGAAAAAGCAAAAATAGCATATGGGATCATATTAAATTAAAAAGCTTCTTAGCAGCAAAAAAAAGCAGAGTGAAGAAACAACCTACAAATAGGGAAAAATATCTGCAAACCATATATCTGATAAAGAATTAATAGCCAGAATACATAAAACTCAACAACCCAAGAGCAAAAGAAAAAAAATTCAATTAAAAAAATAGGCAAGTCACCTGAATAGACATTTCTGAAAAGAAGACATTTAAATGGTTAACATATTTATTTTTAAATATCCTCAACATCACTAATCATTATGGAAATTCAAAATAAAACTACTGTGAGATATCATCTCACATATGACAGAATGGATATTTAAAAAAAAAAAGAAAAATAACAAGTGTTACAGAGAATGTGGAGAAAAGAGAACTGTATAATGTTGGTGGGAATGCAAATTAGTACAGCCATTGTGGAAACTTGTATGGAGGTTCCTTGAAAATCTAAAAGTAGAATCATTACATAATTCAACAATCTCATATCTGGATATTTACCCCAAAGGTTTGAAATCAGTTTGTAGAAAGAGATGTCTACAGTCCCATGTTTATTGAAGCATTATTTCACAATTTCAAGTTATGAAATATCCTAAGTATTTATCAACAGATTAGTAGATAAAGAAAATTTGGCATATATGCACAATAGAATACTATTCAGCCTTTAAAAAAGAGGAAATTTTGTCATTTTTAACAGCATAGATGAAATTGGAGAATATTATGCTAAGTGAAATAAGCCAAGCACGGAAAAGTCCTCATTTGTACATAAAATCTACAACAACTGAACTCATAAAATCATAATAGAAAAGTGGGTACCAGAGACAAAGGGCTGGGGGAAAAGGGGAGATGATTTGACCAAAAGGGTACAAAGTCTCAGTTAGATAAAAGGAATACTTTTTTAGATATCTTGTATATCATGATAAATGTGACTAATAATAGTATATTGTACATTTCAAAATTGCAGAAAGGAAATTTCAAATGTTCTCACCACAATAAAATACAAATATTTGAGGTAATAGATGTATTAATCTGCTTGATTTAATTGCTACACATTGTATTAATAAATCATAACATCACTTTTTATCCCGTATATGTATAAAATAACAATTTTCCAATCTACAACAAAATTTTAAAATTTAATATATACAGTAATTACTTCCTAAGAACGATTTTCTTTTAAAAAAGACATATAGGGATGAGTAAGAGCTCTGAGGCATAGCTCATAAGGTTTCTCTCCTCAAAATCAACATAATTTTGTTCTTTACCTTTTTGCATAGCAAGTCAAACTTATTTTATTTTATTTATTTGTTATTTATTTATTTATTTTTATTAAATCATAACTATGTACATTAATGCAACCATGGGGTACAATGTGCTGGTTTTATGTATAATTTGAAATATTTTCATCAAACTGGTTAACATAGCCTTCATGGCATTTTCTTAGTTATTGTGTTAAGACATTTATATTCTACATTTAGTTTCACCTGTACCCTTCTAAGATGCACTGTAGGTGTAGTCCCACAATTTACCCTTCCTCCACCCATTCTCCCCACTTCCCTCCCCTCCTTTTCACCTTTCCCCATATTCTTGTGGTATAATTGGTTTCATAGTAGGGCTGAGTACATTGGATACTTTTTCTTCCATTCTTGAGATACTTTGCTAAGAAGAATATGTTCCATCTCCATCTATGTAAACATGAAAGAGGTAAAGGCTCCATCTTTCTTTAAGGCTGCATAATATTCCATGGTGTACATATGCCACAATTTATTAATCCATTCGTGGGTCAATGGGCACTTGGGCTTCTTCCATGACTTAGCAATTATGAATTGGGCTGCAATAACGTTCTGGTGCAAATGCCTTTGTTATAATGTGATTTTTTTTGGTCTTCTGGATATATACCTAGTAGAGGAATTATAGGATCGAATGGCAGGTCTATTTTTAGATCTCTAAGTATTCTGCAAACATCTTTCCAAAAGGAACTAGTTTGCATTCCCACCAGCAGTGTAGAAGTGTTCCCTTTTCCCCACATCCACGCCAGCATCTCTGGTTTGGGGATTTTGTGATGTAGGCTAATCTTACTGGAGTTAGATGATATCTCAAAGTAGTTTTGATTTGCATTTCTCTGATGATTAAGAATGGAAAGGCTTCTATTCTTACCATGATTAAACTTGTATTTTTAGATGCCTAGGACATACTTATACACATATATACAAAGGTGAAACAAGTAATTCATAATTTTTGTGGCAAATCCATCACCCTTCTTACCAGAAAACTGTTTACATATACGAGTTTGTCAGACTTCAAATGCTAGACTGGAAATGATAATATCTGTAAATTTTAAAATAGAATGGAAATAAATTTGACTTCGATATATAGATAAAATTGAAATATATCAAATTTGAAATTAGAATGAATAAGTTCAGCCTTGTGTACTCGTACATAAATTCAATAAAAGTATTTTTCTCCATACAGGAATAGCAAATGTAGGTAGAGAGATTTTACAAACATAGAGCCTTTAGATTATCTGGTGATGTTAATGTTGCTTATTATTAAAGCAAAGTACTAAAAATACCTTCCTGGAATCTAAGAATTCCCAGAATACAAAAGTGTGACCTGGGCTTAATAGTTCTTGATAGAATTATACTTACAAGTATCCCTGCCACATGGCAGCTCAATATAACTGGTTCACCCACGCTCTATAAGATACAGATGTAGTAAATATAAAGGACTAAAAGAACTACAGTTGGTAATGGCTTTAACTTGGTCATTCAGTTCACCCAAGCTAATATAATTCTAGGCATGAAAGCTAGTTAAACTAAAATATAACAAAGTTAAAGTACAAGTGAGTTGGAGAGAAATGCTGGCAAAAATAGAGTAAGAGTTAACATTTACATACTGTATCAAGTAGTTAGAATATGCCAGGTTCATTCCTAAACACGTTAGCAAGATTGTCGCATTTAATTCTCCCAACAACTGATGCATTACAATTCAATCACCAACCTACACAGGAGGAAACAGAAGCTCAGGGAAGTTAGACCTCAACTCAAGGTTACAAATGCGGCCAGGGACAGGAGTTTACACTTGTAATCCCAACACTTCGGTGGGCTGAAGCAGGAGGATTGCTTAAGCCCAAGATTTCAAGGTTACAATTAGCTGTGATCACACTACTGTACTCCATCCTTAGTGACAGAGACAGAGAGAGACTCTTTTTCTTTACTTTTCTTTTTTTTTTTTTTTTTTTGGAGACAGGGTCTTACTCTGTTGCCCAGGCTAGAGTGCCATGTTGTTAGCCTAGCACACAGCAACCTCAAACTCCTGGGTCCAAGCCTCAGTCTCGAGTAGCTGGGACTACAGGCGCCACCACAACGCCCAGCTAATTTTTCTATTTTTAGTAGAAATGGTGTCTGGCTTCTGCTTAGGCTGGTCTCAAACACCTGAGCTCAAGCAATTCACTTGCCTTGTCCTCCCGGAGTGTTAGGATTACTGGCATGAGCCATTGAGCCTGGCAGAGACCCTTTTTCATTAAAAGAAAAATTAAAGTTAACAAACATGTTCAACAGGGGAGCCCAAGTTTCCAGAATCCTTACTCTTTCCCATTTCACTATTCTGCCTTTAGCATATTAACACAACTGAAATTTGAAGTAGATACTGAAAGTTTCATATGACTTTCCTGATAGAGGAAAGGGAATGAGTACTATGCTATTGCTGGGGGTGGAGTTATGTAGCAGGTGCAGAGTCACAAAAGTGAGAGGAATTTTGTTACAAGAGAAGCAAGTATATTGTGCCTTGAGCATACAATGGGACAGCGCTGAAAATGAGATTAGAAGGGACCCTTGGGCCTGGTTTGCTATGGATCTTATTTGCTTAGGAATTTTGATTCAATTGCAAAGGCATTGGCTGATCTATAGAGGCTTGCTTTGAAGAAGGAGAACTCAGATGTAAGGGTAGAGGGTGAATGAATGCATATTAAGCAATACTTCCTAATAATCCAGATAACATAACAGGTGATGGTGGACTAATCTGAGGCAGAGACTATCAAAGTAATGAAGATACAGACCTTGGTGGGTAAAAGAAGTTTTTGTCCCTTCTCTACCAGACCTCTAGGTATAAGTACTTACAAAGGAGATAAAGCTAAGGGAGCAAAGGGATGCAAAACCCTTTAGGACAACAAGCCAAAGTGACACTGGAACTTCCTTATTTGCATCCTAGGAGCAAAGGGATGCTGTACTGAGTTTTTCACACATCAGAGATTCTTGCCTCGAGTTCTTCTTTACCAATCCAAATGGAAAATCATCACTTATGACTTCAGAGAAAAGAGTAATTGTAAACTTCATTAGGTGTCCTGAATGAAGAAATGTAATGTCTCCCAAGAAAATAATTAAACTACCATGGGGCAAAGAGCCTTATCTGTAAAATTTAAAGCTATGAAGTGGGCCAGTGCTTAGTGTCTCCAATCTAGTTTATGTGCAGCTAATTCATAATCATGTTCCATCTGGCCAGAGTTAGTCACATTATTCTGCATGCCAAGCAAAAATGTTTCTTTTGTCTTAGAGGTTTTAATATTCTATTATCCATTCTCCTTTTCTTGAAATATTTAAATCTTACTAGAATTAAAGTAGAAAATCTGACATGTATAATAAAATCTCTTACTTCAATAGAGCAGAGCCCTTAAGAGAAGGGAATTGGAATGGAATATTCTAATTCCTACTTAAAAGACAGGGAAACCAAACCAGTGTGCCAAGCTGCCAGGTGTTGAAGGGGACAATTAGGACAACAAACCAAAGTGACACTCAAACTTCTTTATTCATTTGCTCTGACAGCACAGGCAAGAGGCCAAAGAGAAAGGCACTGGCTCCCTTCTGCTCCATTTCTCCCCATGAAACAGCGCTAGCCAAGGGCTAGATGGAAGCACAGATGGGTGAAATCATCTCACTACCAAAGACCACCGAACAAAGGTTCTTGCTTTTTGCAAACTTGTGAGGCCATGGGAAGAAAGAGAGGGAAGGGGCAGAAGTGAAAAGGTACAGAGTAAAAGTGGAGGAAACTGCATCATCAAAAGCCCTAATAACAAGGTCTTGGCAGAGGTGCCTGGGAAGCTCCCAGGAGAGACCTCAGTAAAAAGGCGTTTGAATGGAGATGTCTTAGCTGGGAATACAGACATGTTTACTATCACTGCTGGCCTACTATCCTGCAGTCCTTGACTGCAACTCCTTGCAGAAAACTACAAGGCACTGGTTGGCTGCCCAAAACTTTGAGGTGGAGAGGGCAGCTTCCCGCCTGAGACCGGCCAGGCAAAGCCCTGAAACTGCCACACTCCATAGAGGATCAGATATGCTAATAAATTGAGATGGCCTCAGGTGTCCAGTGTGGCCATCTGCCAAAAGCTGTAAATTGTAAGAGGCATAAGGAAAATGTTTTGATTTAAAACATAATTGTAAATTATAAGAGGCATAAGGAAAATGTTTTGATTCAATGTCAAGCAATTACCGGGGACCATTGACAATCTTGATTTTATGTATCTGGGAGGCCAAACCGAAGTTTAGATCTAGGGCTTGGCTACAGGAGGAGAAACTGATGTTTTCCTTCCCATTTCCCAACTCCGCAGATTTTCCACCCAGCTGTGTGTCAGACTTTGAGAAGGAAAAGAAAAAAGATTGGGACTCTGAAAATATTTGACATTCCTCAGTCCTGTGAGCATTCACTGTGTCAACCCATCACCACAGCAGCGGGCATCAGCACGTGCTGTGTCATTTTAGAGCACTGAGAAGAGGCTCCTTTCATCTGGTTTACAGGCGAATCACATCTCAGTATCTCTTCATCTTTCTCCTGATCTCTGTCTCACAACCTCTCACTTGTAATTGTAATTGTAATCACTGTTCTTGACTTTGCTCTATTTTTCTCACCAGAATATTTGGTAAACAATTAAAGGTACAGAACTGAGACCGCTTTGGAAGTATAGACTTGGCAACTGAAACTCATCAGGAAGGAGCAAGCTCTCCTAGACAATAATACAACCTTCAAAAAGAACCACTTTTCTACCAATGAACTAGAGACACACCCATTTATTCATTTGTTCAATTAATACAGAAACATTATGAATATGTATCATTCCTTATGTAGTTAAATAATAACTACACTGTAGGCATTATAAAATATTCTGCCTAGGAAGGCAGGCATGGTGACTAATGCCTAAAATCCTAGCAGGGTGAGAGGCCAAGGTGGGAGGATAACTGGAGCTCAGGATTTTTTTTTTTTTGAGACAGAGTCTCATTATGTCACCCTCAGTAGAGTGCTGTAGTGTCAAAACTCACATCAACCTCAAACTCTTGGGCTTAAGCGATTCTCTTGCCTCAGCCTCCTAAGTAGCTGGGACTATAGGTGCCTGCCACAATGCCCAGCTATTTTTTATTGCAGTTGTCATTGTTGTTTAGCTGGCCCAGGCTAGGTTTGAACCCATCAGCCTCGGTGTATATAGCTGACATCGTAACCACTGTGCTACAGGCGCCGAGCCTGAGCTCAGGATTCTGAGACCTAAGCAAGAGTGAGACCTTGTCTCTACTAAAAATAGGAAAATCATCTGGGTGTTGTGGCAGATACCTGTAGCCCCAGCTACTTGGGAGACCAAGGCAGGAGGATGGCATGAACATAGGAGTTTCAGGTTTCTGTGAGCTAAGCTGACATCAGGGCACTCAAGCCTGGGCAATAGAGTAAGACTCTGCCTCAGAAAAAAAGCCTCAGGGCCCATAGCACAGTGGTTAGAGTGCCAGCCACATACACTGGGGCTGGTGGGTTTGAACCCAGCCAGGGGCCTGCCAAATAACAATGACAGCTATAACAAACCAATAGCTGGGGGTTGTGGCGGGCACCTGCAGTCCCAGCTATGGCATCACAGCACTCTGCTGAGAGTGACATAGTGAGACTCTGTCTAAAAAAAAATATATGCCAATCAAAAACACATTTGTCACAATGAGATATCATCTTACTATAAGAATGATCAGTCTTTATAGTGAAATGGTATAAAACTTATTAACTCACAGTTTTTCAATAAGGACTCAAATCTATCTCACTCTCTTCCTACTTCTCTTTCTGCCTAGTAGCAACCCCCTCGTAACTTGGAGTTACCTTTTCACAAGCCCAGCAGACAAAAAGAAAATGCAAATTTTCTTTAAAATCCCTACAACCCTATTGACTAAGTCTGCCCTTAGAATTTGTTCCTATATCTCCCAGATGAACAATGGATGTGTGAACATCAGCCCCAGGATCACAAACACCTGTAAAAAGCCTGGTGGGAGGAAAAACAGATACAACATTCACATCTACAATACCTTATGAGTTTGGCTGCAATTACCTTTTCTCTTCAACCCCTTAAATTCAGCTAGCCACTAACCTCAGGCCAGGGATTCTTCCTTTCTTTCTTGGGGATGCCACACCATCTCCCTGCTCTGGTCTTTCTCTTTCCCCACTCTCTTTCCTCTCTCACTCCCTCTCTCTTTCTAAGAAGATGATAAAGTCTGTACTTTTATATACTACTCTTGGTCTAGAGAAAATATTTCCTCATCCCATGTGGAGTACCTGCTGAAGTTTCCACCCTATCACTTACTTACCTCAGTCAGAATGGCCATTGTTAAAAAGTCAAAAACAATAAATATTTTGGCGTAGATGTGGTAAAAAGGGAACATTTATACACTGTTAATGAACTTCTGTGGAAAACAGTGTGAATATTTTTCAAATAACTAAAATGACATCCATCATTTGATCCAGCAATCGCACTACTGGGTGTCTCCCCAAAGGTAGAAAAGTCCTTATATCAAAAAGACACCTTCACTTGTATGTTTATTACAGCACAAATTCACAATCACAAAGATATGGATCAACCTAAGTGTCCATCAACCAATAAGTGGATAAAGAAAAAAATACACATACAAGTATCATGAAATACTACTCATCCATTAAAAATAATGAAATAATGCCTTTTGCAGAAACTTGGATGAAACTGGAGGCCATTATCTTAAGTGAAGCAATTCAAGAACAGAAAACTAAACACTGCATATTCTCACTTATAAGTGGGAACTAAGCTACACTTATGCAGGATCATTCAGAGAGGTTATAATAGACACTGGAGACTTAGAGGAGGAAGGTGGGAATGGGAAGGATGAAAAGTTACTTATTGGGTACAATGTACACTATCCAATATCAGGTACACTAAACGCCCAGACTTTACCACTGTACAATTCACCATGTAAACAAAAACCACTTTTATGCCTAAATCTGTTGAAACAAAAATGAGTGATGCCTGGGAAAATAATTCAGAAATTTGATACTAAAGAAGCTCAGTGAAAAATGAGAAAATCAGAGCAGAAATAAATGAAATAAAAACTTTCAAAACTACAAAGGATTCAATATATGACAAGTTTTTTTAATGATAAAATCAATACAAATGCAAACATTGTAACCTAGTTGTTTGTACCCTCACTTTAATCTGAAATTTTAAAAAAAGACAAAATCAGGCTTGGCACCTATAGCACAGTGGTTACAGTGCCAGAGGTTCAAGCCAGCCCAGGCCAGCTTACCAACATACACAGATCAATAAACATGACACATGAAGGACAAAAACCATACAATCACTTCAATAGACAAAAAGCATTTGATTAAACAACATCACTTCATGATAAAAAGTCTCAACAAAATCGGCATGGAAGGAATACATAGTGTATCTCAACACAATAAGCACCATATGTAATACCCTGCTGCGAACATCACACTACAAGGGGAAAAGCTAAAAATACCTTCCCCTAGGAACTAAAATGGTAAGACAAGGATGTTCACTTTCACTATCCCTATTAAGCATAGTACTGGATGTCTTAGCCAGATCAGTTAGGCAAGAGATAGAAATAAAAGGCATCCAAATTGGAAAAAAAAAAAAAAAGTCAAGTTGCTTATCTCTGTTGATGACATCATTTTATATGAAGAAAAACCTAAGGATGCTTATCAAGAAAACCCTTAAATTTTATAAATCAGTAAAGTTGAAGGATACAAAATCAACATACAAAATCAGTATCAGATTTTTGGCTTGGCGCCTGTAGCTCAGTAGCTAGGGTGCCAGCCACATACACCGGAGCTGGAGGGTTTGAATACAGCCCGGGCCTGCCAAACAACGACAACTATAACCAAATATAAAAATAGCCAGGCATTGTGGCGGGTGCCTGTAGTCCCAGCTACTCAGGAGGCTGAGGCAAGAGAATCACTTAAGCCCAAGAGTTTGAGGTTGCTGTGAGCTACAATGCCACAGCATTCTACCAAGGGAGACATAGTGAGACTCTGTCTCAAAAAAAAAAAAAAGAAAATCAGTAGTTTTCTATACCTATCATGAACTAGCTGAGAAAAAAGTCAAGAAGGAAATCCTACTTATAATAGCTACATAAAAAATAAAATACCTAAGAATAAATTTAACTAAAGGGTGAGAGACCTGTATAAAAAATATTACTGATGAAAGAAACCGAAGAGGACACAAATGAATGAAAAAACAGCTCATGCTCATGGACTGGAAGAACTGATATCATCAAAATAACCATAGAATCACTTGACAGATTCTATGCAATGCCTATCAAATTATCAATGTCATCTTTCACAGAAATAAAAAAGTATGTGAAAATTTGCATGGAACCACAACAAGAGCTTGAATAGCTGAAGCTATCCTGAACAAGAAGAGCGAAGTTGGAGGCATCGCACTACCTAACTTCAAGACATATTAAAGGCTATAGTAACCAAAACAACATAGTATTGGTATGAGAACAGACACATAGACCAAAGGAACAAAATAGAGAATCTAGAAATAAATCTACATGTTTATTCAGCCAACTAATTTTTCATAAAAGCACCAAGCACCAAGCATTGAAGAAAGGATATCCTCTTCACCAAGCATTGAAGAAAGGATATCCTCTTTAATAAATAGTGGCCAGAAAATCAGATATCTATATTCAGAAGAATGAAACCAAATTCCTACCTCTGGCCATATTCAAAAATCCAACTCATGATTGATTGCAGACTTAAATGTAAGGCCAAAAACTATAGAACTACTAGAAGAAATAATAGGAAAAACAATTCAGGACATTGGTCTGGTTAAAGATTTTATGCCCAAGATCTCAAAAGCAAAGACAGATAACAAAAACAAAAAATAGATAATAAAACCTATATTAAACTTAACAAGCGCTGTACAGCAAAGGACAGAATAAAAGAGTGAAGAGACAACTTGTTGAATCAGAGAAAATATTTGCAATTTATTCATACAACAAGTGACTAGTATCCAGAATATGTAGGGAATTAAAACAACTCAACAGTAAAAAACAAATAATCCCATTAAAAATTGGGCAAAGGACATAAATAGATGTTTGGGTTTTTTTGAGACAGTCTCATTTTGTTGCCCTTGGTAGAATGCCAAGGTGTCACAGCACATAGCAACCTCAACCTCTTGGGCTCAAGTGATTCTCTTGCCTCAGCCTCCCATGCAGCTGGGACTACAGATGCTCCCACAATGTCTGGCTATTTTTAGAAACAGGGTCTAATTCTTGCTCAGGCTGATCTCCAACACATGAGCTCGAGGCAGTCCACCCACCTCGGCCTCCCAGAGTGCTGGGATTAGAGGTGTGAATAGACATTTCTAAATCTTACTGTCCTCATTATGTTCCAGCATCATGGGCCTGCTTTCAGTTCCCTCTGCAGGCTTTTCCCACCAGCAGATTCTTTGGCTTGAGAAGGGCCCGCCTACCCACGACGCCCATATACTTACCACACACAAGGGCTTTCTTCCTTCTCACTCCTAGAACGTAGGCCCTTGAGAACAACACTTTGTTTTCTTCGCCCCCCTACTTCTAACATTAAGAGCAGTGCCTGGCATATAGGAAGAGCTCAATCCTTGTTAAATATTTGGATATTTGTCAAATGTTGATGAGTCAACACCTCCTATGAGGTCTCTGCTTATGGTCTCCACAGAGAGATCTTTGATGTCACCCTAATTAAAGGTTGCTTCCCTACCCCTTCAACTTCACTCACAACCTCATCATCTCTCCTTTAGACATTTGAAATAGCCCCCTCATTGGTCTTCAGGCTCTACCCTTTCTAGTTCATTCTTCATATTCCCATCAGAGTGGTATTTCTAAGATACAATATATATTCTCTCACTTAATCTTCTAGTGGTATCTAAAAGCCTGGAAAAATGAAGTCTATACTTCTTTAGTTCTCTTGGCATTTAGAGTATATAGTAGCCTCACTAAACACACCTATTTTTATATCACATTTTACAAAGGTATCATACTTTATAATTATGCCAAGAAAATCTTGGAAAAGTGGTACCCACCCCATACATCTGCTGACCAGTCTCTGGAAACAGATAGACAGATGGCCAAGAGTCTGAACTTCCAAATTCTTGACAGTTTTTCTCCTATTGCCACTATGAAGCCCCAGACATACCAGCCATGGCTTTGGCCTTAAGCCCCAAATGTTTTTACCTGGAAAATTTGAATGGACCACACATGGGACACGTAGAACAGGCAATGTTTTAAACTCTAGTTGAAAGGCAGGTAGAAGGATTTTTTTGGCCCCTCACTCCTAGACCTATTTTCTAAGTATTACCCTCAAATCTTTGTCACCCCCATGACTATAAATAACCTAAGGGAATAAAAGCTTTTCCCTTCATCCCAGATCACTATCTAAGATGTGCATCAGAGATTGGAAACCAGTAACTTCTAGGCCAAATTCTACTTGCGAACTTTCATTAGCCAACAGAATGTGTTTCAAAAACAAATGTTTTGTTCTTTCCCTACTATCAAAACATTAAAAATGAACCCGTAGTGGGGTTTGGGTGCTCTTTATATTTTGGCATTCATTGATCAGTGGGGGTATATAGCAATATTCCTCTTTAGATGGAGTATTTGGTTTTCATTTCATCACCCTCATTTCACTCATGTGGGTTAAGCCAGTGTTTCTCCATCATTAATGTGCATGAAAATCACCTGAGGAATCTTGTTAAAATTCAGATTCTGATTCAATAGGGCTAGGGTGAGATTTTAACAAGCTTCCAAGTAATGCTGATGCTGCTGGTTTAAGAAATCACAACCTTGGCTCGGCACATATAGCTCAAGTGGCTAAGGCACCAGCCACCTACACCAGAACTGGTGGGTTTGAATCCAGCCCAGGCCAGCCAAAACAATAATGGCAACTACAATCGAAAAATAACCGAGTGTTGTGGTGGGCACCTGTAGTCCCAGCTACTTGGGAGGCTGAGGCAAAAATTGTGTAAGCCCTCGAGTTGGAGCTGGGATGCCACAGCACTCTACCAAGGGCGATAGCTTGAGACTCTGTTTTGAAAAAAAAAAAAAGAAAGAAAAAGAAATCAGTGGCAAGGAATTAGGTAGGTGGCTCAGGGGTTAAGTGATTTCTTATAACACTGAGAGTTTGGTTTTGGTTCCCAGTTTGGCCACTTACTAGTCATAATTGGGAAGGTTCCCTGGGAAAAGTTCCTACGTTAACTGTACCTCTGCTCCTCATTCACAAAATGGTGCCAAGAATAGTTCTTAACTCAAAAGATTCCAGAAAAGACTGTGAGTTACTACTATATGTGATAGTCCTCCAAAGAGTGTGTGACAATTAAAAAAATCAATAAATATTACCTTTTACTCACTCTGAAGTCACAGTGGGTCATCACCTCACTTAAAATTGTGGAATGATTTTCCTCTGTCCTCAGGATGAAGTCCGAATTGCTTGACATGTCTTATGATGCCTTTCATGATCTGGCCTCTACTTTCCTCCCCAAACTCACCTCTATGCACTCTGCATTTTTTGTCTCTAGCAATATAGTCTAATCTCTGTCACCTTGATCCTTCCACTCATGGAAGGAGAATACCCTTCCCTTTTTTTTACCCAGTCAACCCCTAGAAGTCCTTCAAAACGTACTTGAGACAACTCAAGTTACTTGAGTTGGAATCCTTTCCAGACACTCCCCATCACCACTGTGAGTTAGGAAGCTCTCTTATATGCTTTCACAGTGTCTGGAGCAAAGCTCTGGGGTAGCACTTATCACATTGCATTGTAATAGTCAAATTATCTCTCTTCTTTGGGAATTCCTATGGTTGTAAGCTTTCAATAAATATCCATTGGAATAAATGAATAATGACCAAATATGATTATTCCTGCTACTTTAGACCACCGTTGGTCCAAATCCTCTGACGGATCTCTTCTTTTATTGATTTTTCACCTTTCTGAATCCAGACAGATGATAGCTCCATACCCTATCCCAAGGACACACACATACCCACCACTGCCCTGGCCCTCCCAAGTAACTGATATCACAGCAGCCCTGTGGTAAACAATACAGCAGACATCACAGAAGTTCTTTGTGTTTTCAGATTCAAAAATGAGGCTAATTGAGATACAACTGTGGGGCTCAATCTCAGATAAGCTTCTAGTCTACAGCAATGTTAACCCTAGAGTGAGCAGGTTCAACTCAAATTCATTCTAGGTGCTTTCCATAGATTATATTCATTTAACTCTCCATAACTTGGTTTTATGGTCTATAAGACCTCTTCTGGGGGGGGTGCCTGTGGCTCAAAGGAGTAGGGTGCCAGCCCCATATGCCAGAGGTGGTGGGTTCAAACCCAGTCCCAGCCAAAAACTGCAAAAAAAAAAAAAAAAGAAAGAAAAAATGACCTCTTCTGATCTAGTTCTTGATCTAGTCTCCACTTGTCCAACTAAATCTCACTGCCCTCATTATGTTCCAGCTTCATGGGCCTGCTTGCAGTTCCCTTTGCAGGCTCTCTCCACCAGCTGGTTCCTTGGCCTAAGAAGGACCCTCATCCTACCCTCCACTCCCATATACATACCATACACCCTGGCCCTCTGGGCCACCTTCTCACTCCCAGAATGTAGGCTTTAAGACCAACACTTCATTTTTTTCACTGCCCTACTTCTAACATTAAGAGCAGTGCCTGGCTCGGTGCCTGTAGCACAGTGGTTACTGTGTCAGCCACATGCACTGAGGCTGGCAGGTATGAGCTCCACCTGGGCCAGCTAAATAACAATGACAACTGCAACAAAAAATAGCCAGGCACTGTGATGGCACCTGTAGTCCCAGCTACTTGGAGGGCTGAGGCAAGAGAATCGCTTAAGCCCAAGAGTTTGAGTTTGCTGTGAGCTGTGATGCCACAGAACTCTACCCAAGGTGACATAGTGAGACTCTGTCTCAAAAAAAAAAAAAAAATAGTGCCTGGCATGTAGGAAGAGCCCAACAGAAACTTGTCAAATGTTGACGAATTAACTCCTCCTATGAGGTCTCTGCTGATGGCCTCCATAGAGAGGTCTAATTAAAGGCTACTTTCTTCCCCCTTCAACTCTCCATGAGCTTTCTGCTGCATTTCTTTGTTTTTACGGCACCGTCACTGATTGCAAATAGTTTCTTTGGTTAATTTACTTTTTTCTCCATGTGTTCTTTTCAATAGACACTAAGTTCCATGAGGGAAGATATGATACTCATTTTCTTCTATGTCTAACACCTAGTACTTGGTTGATAAATTGTTCAGTGAAAATTAACCAGCCTAGGAAAAATAGTAGCACTATTATTTCATTTTATTTGATCCAATGTACAAAATCTTGCAAAGGTTTCAAGAGCTCTTTGGAGCTTTCAAATAGAAAGGAACAATTAGCATTAACTATAGCAAGTTGAAACAGGAAAAACCCTTAGTTGTCACCAGACCCATTTTCTCATTTTGCAGAAAAGTAAATTAGAGCCCTAGGAAGGGGAAGTGACATGCACAGCTAGTTAGTAGCCAGATTGGGAGTAAAACTCAGGCTTTCTAACTCTCAGTGCAGTATTTTTACTGCATAATTTATCCATCCATGAGTAAAAATTTATTAAGTACCTACCCTATTGAATGGAATTAGACTTATGTGCTCAAAGAGAAACAAACTTTTAGGCAGTGGTTCTCATCTTTGTTTGCACACTGGATACCTAGAGAGCTGTAAAAAGCACTAATGCCTGGAACCCACCCCAGAGATTTTCATCCAGTTAGGTTAAAAATGCAAATGTCTATATTACAACTTCAACCAATTAAATCAGAATCTGTGGGAATAGGCCCCTAGACATCACTGTTTCTAAAGCTCCCCCAAATGATTGCAATATACAGTCAGGATTAAAAATCACAGCTTAAGAGGAAGAAAGGAATGTACCTATGTTGATTCCCATGGAAACGGAACCCAATTCTCCTGGCTAATATAAACATCATCCCTGGACCAGGTTTTCTTCCCCAATCATCAGTCCTTGAAAGAGTTACTTTAAGAAGCCAACTCTCTTGGTCTGTCTGGATTAATTAATAATTTGGTAAATAAGACCTTCTGAGATGATTTTCATTGTCAAGTTTATAATAATCTAAGCCAGGCAGGGGACAGGGGTGATTTCTTTGTGAAACTGCCCAGTGGAAATTACCAACAGTTAAAAGGAATGATACGGGCAGTGCCTGTGGCTCAGTGGGAAGGGCGCCAGCCCATATACTGAGGGTGGCGGGTTTGAACCCAGCCCCCGTGAAACTGCAACGAAAAAATAACCGGGCATGGTGGCAGGCACCTGTAGTCCCAACTACTCAGGAGGCTGAGGCAACAGAACTGCCTAAGCCCAACAGCCAGAGGTTGCTGTGAGCTGTGACACCACAGCACTCTACCAAGGGCAACAAGGTGAGACTCTGTCTCTAAAAAAAAAAAAAAAATATATATATATATATATATATAGGAATAATACACAGGCTTTTAAGAAGTGAAAAGCTACTGAATAGAAAATCATCTGAAAAGGGAAATCTACTGGTATTTTGATACTTATTCAAATAAGGAATACTATTGCCCAGGCTAGAGTGCCGTGGCATCAGCCTAGCTCACAGCAACCTCAAATTCCTTGGCTCAACCAATCCACCTGCCTCAGCCTCCCAAGCAGCTGGGGCTACCATCACCTGCCATTTTGCCCAGCTAATTTTTTCCAGTTTTTAGTAGAGACGGGGTCTTGCTCCTGCTCAGTTGGTACCAAACTCCTGAGCTCAAGGGATTCTCCCACCTCATCCTCCAGAGTGTTAGGGTTACAGATGTGAGCTGCCACGTCCAGCCTAGCATTAGTTTTAAAACCTCAGATGAGAAAGATGGAGACTTTACCTCTTTCATGTATACATGGATGGAGCTGGAACATATTCTTCTTAGCAAAGTATCTCAAGGATGGAAGAAAAAGTATCCAATGTACTCAGTCCTAATATGAAGCTAATTTATAGCTTTCATATGAAGACTAAAAATCAATTATAGCACAAGAATATGGGGAAAGGGGCAAGGGAGGGGTGGGGAGGGGGGAGAATGAATGGAGGGAGGGTAATTGGTGGGACCACACCTATGGTGCATCTTAGAAGGGTGCAGGTGAAACTTACTAAATGCAGAATAATAATGTCTACATATAGTGATTAAGAAAATACCATGAAGGCTATGTTAAACAGTTCGATGAAAATATTTCAGATTGTATATGAAGTCAGCACATTGTGCCCCATGATTGCACTAACGTACACAATTATGATTTAATAAAAATTAAAAATTAAAAAATAAAAAAAATAAAACCTCAGATGATAAGGATTTAAAGCACTTCATAGAATATACCATATTTTTCTGGTATCCGTATCTTACCCCAGAATCTAAGAGGATTTTGACTGTTAAATCTAATCTACTTGGTGACATCTCCAGGGAC